>VXBL01002130.1:0-96299 GCA_013400195.1 Aramus guarauna | reverse complement strand
GGTAGGGACCACTGAGGGTCCCAAATAGCCACCCCGGTCTTATGGGGAACAAGCCGGGAGGATGCTGCAGCAGGCAGCGTCATCCTTTTTCATAAATCTCCTGGATTTTTTTTTTGCTCCCTGCTTGCTTGAAGTTTTGACCTTGTCTCCTCTGCCGCTATCTCAAGCTGACCACGTTTCTAATTTCCTTTTTTTTTTTTTTTTTATCCCCCCCCTCCCCCTTTCCTCTCTTTTTAATTTTTTTTTTTTTTCCCCTTTTCCACCCATTTTTCTCCCTTATCCCCATTTTCCCGTAAGACACTGAATATCCCAAGCCCCTTGACCGTGGACTCTGGGCTTTCAAATGGTTTTGTGGAGGGCAAAGGAGTTTTTCGTAGGTTTCAAATTGCTATTAGTGTCGCCAGCAGCTTATTGGAAGGTGCGGTGCATTAAACTAAATCCATGGCTAGTATTACATAATATGCCCTCGAATGTACATAAAAGATGATTGTAATTCCATCTGGATTTCTGTTGATATTAGCAAACCGCTCGAGATTTCCTCTTGCGGTTTAATGGGCGTTTCAAAACCTTTGACTGGTGCTGGATCAAACAGATTATGATTTAAGAAAGGGTAAAGCACACGCACTCATGACATCGTAGGAATTAGTGAAAGAAGAAAAAAAAAAATACTTAGTAGGTCATCTGCCTAATCCATCTTCCGAAAGAGAGTAGGAATGTCCCCCATAGCATAATTTATAGGCATTTGTCTAGTTTTCTTTCAAATGCTCCAAATATGTGGCTTCCTCATCCCCCATAGGAATTTAGGTCAAGCTGCCTGAGAGTGAATTTTGTAGCATCTCGGGATTTAACATCCACTACTGTTATGCCAATGTGGTGTTTTGTGTTTTTTTTTTTTTTTTTCCCAAACAGCACAACTGTGCAGTTGCAGTTGGTCATTTCTTTCTTGCCCATCAGCACGGAAAGATTTTGGCCATGACTTTCCCCAGGTTGAGAGCCCAGAGACAAGCACAGCTGGGAAAATGTCAGTTCTGTGCTCGGTGCGGCCAAAAGAGTGAGTCGAATGTCAGGACTTGTTAGGAGAGCAATGGAGAGGAAAACAGATTTTACGCCGGTCTGTAAATCCGTGCTGCACCTGCGTCCTGAACACTGCGGGAGCTCTGGTCTCACCTTCTCCAAAAGGGCATGGTAGAGCTGGAAGAGGTTCGGAGGAGGCTAGCAGTGACGATCCGTGGTTTGAAATGGCTTTCCACCTAGGTACATGCAGGCTGGCAAGAGGCACCTGAGAGACGTGACAGAGGTTCCTCAACTCCTGAGCGGCACGGAGAGAGGGAGCAGGGCCTGCCGGGTGTCTCGTCCAGCAGAAGTAGCAGAGGTCATTAAATGAAGGTAGCAGGTGGATGGTTTGCCTGACCATAAGGAGGTGATTCTTCGTGCAAACACAACTGCGGAGCCCCTTGCCGTTTCTCACGGCTGGTGCAGAAAAGCCCCTCCACCACAAATGGTTCACGGGTGGGCTTGCTCTGTGCTTACCCTCTCCCCTCGGTGTCCATCGAGAGCCACCATTTCCCTGCCAGCAGTGAGCACACCTCTCGGATTTAATGTCACATCTGGGTTAATTTTGTGCTGCCCACAGCTTTCCCAATGCCCGTATTGTGTAGAACTGAGTTCTAAAAGGGATGAGTGGCTTTCTGGAAGTTATCAGGACAGTGAGGTGGAGGACTCTTGTAAGCAGGCAGAGAGGCAGCTGGGAACGCTGGCAACCAGGCGGTCAGGAACGTGAGGAGGATGTGAGCACTCAAATGTGCAATGGCAAAGCTGTCTTTAAACAGTTGTATTTGAGAGTGGGAAACGGTTTGGAAGAACGGAGCAGCTAGTGTTTCAGGGCCGTCAGCTGTCATACGAGTGCTTGGATCACATTGCCACCTTTCCGTCAAGAACTGGACAGGATGTTGTCAAATGTACTCGTTAAGGCCTGCGTGGACTATGTGACATCACGTGTGGAATGGAATATGCACAGGTATGAAATCATAAGCCTGTCGCTTTCTGCTCTTGGGAAGGAGTGGAGAGGATGACATAAGCTCTTAAGAGTCTAAACCTGTTATTCAAAATTCAGTTCTTGAAGAAGATGTCTGCTCATTTCAGCAGGAGAGTGGTGATGCTGTACCAGTGCTTGGCACATTGGGGAACCTGGAAGCATCAAAGCCCACTGTAAAAACCATCGTTATGCATTGAGTCACTGACGAGAGAGAGTCACTGGTTGCAAACAAGTTGCTTCTCTCACCCTTCTAAAATGTGACAGAAATAATCAAATCTAGCTGTGGCCTGGGGACAGTGACCTTAATTTAAAATCAATCAAAACTCCCTCTGTCAATGGCAGCTGATCGCCCCGTTCACATCTCAGACTGATGCTCTTCCCAGGCCTGCCATCGTCAGTGCTGTTACACAAGTGGGTAGGCACTATGTCGTCTTCTTGTCTCCTCCTCTTCCTCCATGTCTTTGAAGTTGAGAAAGCACAGCCTTAAACACTTCTCTGTGTTTTTGACAGAGGAATGGTTTCTATGCATTAGTTCATAAAGCCATGCAGGTGTGCCCCAGCATGGCCGCTTTATCCATGCGGTTTCTCCTGAATTTGCACGTTCAGTAGTTTTTATCTTGATACAATGTCGGGAGAAAAACTTGCTCTGGTGAGGCGGGCTGACACGCAGGAGGCAAACTACAGCAAGAATGCAAACAAAGGAGTGCAAGCTATGTACGTAAGTGACCTCAGTGACTCATGGACATAATTCTTCACGGGACTGATCCCATTTATTGTTTTCACAGTGCTCGTGCAGGAAAACGTATTCAGGTAGATCAGGATAGTCACTATTTGCCTGTCCGCCTCCACATGAATCTCAACGCGAATTCAGGCATGCGGCACTTCTGAACCCCCATATAAGCTCTGTTCTAAAGTTAGGAGGGCTAAGGAAAGGATAGAAATATAGATAAATAGAAAGGAATTGCATTATCCTCATGTATTGCCTGTGCTGATAAGCATACCAATGGGCTATTACTCTTCCCTTTTGCGAAGCATGTAAAACAGTCGGCAGTATCATTCCTCTTGCCCTATTACTTGATCTTGTAGAAACACTTTGATCCTGTGACAACACTATACAGTAGCAAAATTAATGCTGCCAGGTGTGAATATTAGTATAACAATATACGATGCATTGCAAGCTTTGAATCTGAATCACAAATTCTATATAAGCACCCACACTACAAATGCTGAGTGGGGAGAACTGACAGACGGGTGCATACACACTATCTGTTGCGCATTTTCGTAGCATGGCACCTAAAATGGGGGTTCTGAGCAGATGCAAGATTTGTAGTGACAGAAGTAATTTTCAGTTTTTCCTCTAATAATATATAGGCAGTAGGAAGCCCGTGGCAAGTCTGAATGGAGTACTAAGCAGCTTTAAAATTGTTTAAGGCATTATCTGTTATGAGGAAGTTTATAAAGCCCCATCTCCATTATTTGAGTTTTCACGAGGTCATAATCCACTTGACCCTCATGGTTTATTTCATCACTATTGTCCCTCAAAGGAATTATAACCTTTACCATTACCACTTGCTAAATATATCAAGAGGTTTTAGTGACATTATCATAAATCACCAAGCTCAGCTTTGTTGCTTATAATGTGACCATAGTAGCTACCGATTTTTGATGCGGTGATTGTCAGCCTGATCTCTTCTCCCAAGTAACAAGTGATAGAACAAGAGGAAATGGCCTCAAGTTGCGCCAGGGGAGGTTTAGATTGGATATTAGGAAAAATTTCTTCACCAAAAGGATTGTCAATCATTGGACTAGGCTGCCGAGGGAAGTGGTTGAGTCGCCATCCCTGGAGATGTTTAAAAGACGTGTAGATGTGGTGGTGCTTAGGGACATGGTTTAGTGGTGGACTTGGCAGTGCTAGGTTAACTGTTGGACTTGATGATCTTAAAGGTCTTTTCCAACCTAAACAATTCCATGATTCTATTATTCTGTCTAGTCATATTTTTTAAATTACTTTATAATAAAAACATATGCTAACAGATATGAACATATTTTGGCTTTTCTTTTACATTTAGAATTGCCTTTTTCTGAGGTCATCTGAACTTGAAGTGCTGGCTTTTTAGGCAGCGTTTCTGAGATCAAACATGAAAAATATAAACTCAAGGATATTGAAATCAAGCACAGTGACTTCAGGTAATGCCATTCTCACAATTGTTTCTCTTTTCAATTAAATGTATGAGCGTTCATTAGAAATCATATCATAATCTGATTATCCCAAAAGCAGTTATTGAGAAGAGCAAAGGTATCACAGGTAAAAGGATAAGCCATAGGTAAGCTAATGAGAAGTGAGAATTTTTGATAAAAGTAATATGTATAATTCTGTTGCTGTTTACATTTCAATCTATTTTCCATCAGGGAAAAAGTGGGTATCCATCTCAGTCCCCCAAGGGATCTTAAAGAGAATTTGTCACATAAAAGATGTGCTGCTGAAGCCTATTTGCAGTCGCACTTAAAGATCAGCTAGGATCAGAAGTTGGCCTCAAAACCATTTTGACAAGACATACCTTGTAACTGGGATCCAGTCAAGCTGCTTCTGGCTCCAAGAAGGCTTCACCAGTGCCGTAAATCAGGCTTGCTTCCTGAAACTGCTGTGATCTAAAACTGCGTGAGATTCTTCTTTGTAGCAGCACCTGCAAAATAACTTTATCTATATGACATAAAACATAATCCAGGAGTACAGCACAGGCTGGGATCTACCCAGCTGGGGAGCAGCTCTGTGGAAAGGGACCTGGGACTCCCGGTGCACAAGCAGCTCATTGTGGGCGAACAGTGCGCTGCTGCAGCAAAGAAAGCCAACGGGACGCTGGGTTGCATCAACAAGGGCATCACCAGCAGAGATGATGAAGTCATTATCCCCCTCTACTCAAGGCTTGTCAGGCCACACATGGAACAGTGTGTTCAGTTTTGGTCCCCACTATGCAAAAAAGATGTGGACAGGGGAGAGAGGGTCCAGAGAAGGGCCACAAAGACGACCAAAGGACTGAGAAGCCTGTCGTGAGGCAAGGCTGAGAGAACTGGGTTTGTTCAGCCTTGAGAAAAGAAGGCTTAGGGGAGACCTTATCACCACGTTCCAGTATTTAAAGGGTGGCTACAAAGGAGAAGGAGACTCCCTTTTTTAAGGCATCAGATGGAAAAGATGAGGGGTAACGGGTGCAAGTTAGTCCTGGGGAGATTCTGACTGGACACAAGAGGGAAAATTTTTCACAATGAGATCAGAATAATCTCCCCAGGGAAGTGGTGGATTCCCCAACATTGGACACTTTTAAGATTTGGCTGAATGGGGTGCTGGGCCATCTTGTCTAGACTGTGCTTTTGCCAAGAAAGGTTGGACTACATGATACTTCCATTCTGGTATTCTATGATTCTATGATCCTATGATATTGTGGGTTAGGATTGGGCGTACAATACCATTTCAGCTGATGTACATCAAAACACCTTGAACCCAAAATATTTAATCTGATGAAAAGCTGGAAATCTGTCTCTGGGGAAGAGGAGGAGGAGTTATCTGTCATTATTCTGCAGACCTTTCCACTGAGGTATAGGGGTGTACTTCAGCATCCCCCACCTCCCCACCAACCCACAGGCTTGCACATCTACGGTATATTAATTTACATCTCAGCTACTCCCTCTTCAACCTTTATGGTCAGCAGAGAGAAATAGGCACTTTTAGGATGCAATTCATTTGACCTTTCATAGACATCTACTTTAGGAGGAGATAAATCACTCCCCCAAGCATCTATGTTTCTCTGTTGACCACAAAAGGACCAGAGGGTGATTAGTTCAGAGGCAGGTATCTATATTGCCGGCTGTCTACATGCAATTAGGAGAATCCCAATCTGGTTTTCTACAATGCTGCTCTCATAATGGCTGTTGAAGTGCATTACAAACATTTTATATATATTGTGAGTATATAAAATAACATATTTTTCTCCTTCTTTAACAGTCTTTAGTTTTGAGAAACATTACGTTAGCAAGGCCTGCATGTTGTGTCAGAGTTGATCATGTCGGCGCTCTGTTTAGAATTGTTTTCAGCTGCCAACTGAGAAATTGGCAATTTCTGCACTTTTGCACTCTGTGACTTTTGCCAAATACTCGTTTGATTTAATTTAAAGGTGGAGGAAGGATGTATTTTACACCAAGGAAATGAATACAGCATTAGAAACATCTCTCATCACTGTATATGATGAGAAAGAAATGTTGAATGCCCATACATTTCTGTTTTTATTTGATCACAGGGCAAGATTTTAAATACCATTAGTAATAAAAAATCTATGGCAGTGAGAGTCACTGTACTGCCATAAGCCCACTGAGCCTGTGTACAGTACATCTCAGAAAGGGCCCAAGGCTCAGATGTCTATCTCTATGTTCTTGTATTCCCAACAAGCAGTGAATAATGCATTAGTTTTGCTTCAAGCATCCTATTTTGAATATGCTGTAGCCAGAATTATTAGCTTTCATTTAGTGTATATTGTTAACGGAGGTCATGCTCTGTGCCCGTCTAGTGCTGTCTCCAGAAGTGCCCTGGTACAGCACACAGAAAGGTTTCACTAGAAATTCTCCTTGTTGGTTCTCACCGTGGGGTCCCCCAAGATTTCCATATTACAGGGCCAGATCCAGCTGGAGGCAGTGGAAATGTCCCTGCGAACACCCTGGGTCTTTGGCTCAGCCCAAAATATTTAACAAAGCAAGAGGAGGGAACCTTTTGCAATACGCTGATCTGGGAGGACTCCTACTTTTTGTCCTCATACTGCTCTGTGGAGACCAGCCCTGAGACCATCCATTTCTTTGCCCAGGCACCCCAGCATGTGTGTGTTGAGCTGCGTTGAGAACATCTGAGACCGTGTAATAACAAGTAACTCCTTGGAGCTGTCCTGCAGTTGGCCAAGGTGAGGACAGCCTGAAGAGAGCCTTTCTTAAGCCCTTAGGTCTTGACGAGGGCCACCAGGGCCCCAGTACTGATGATGGCCCTAGTCATCTGCCGAGCGGGAACTGGTTTGAGAAGAGAGCTGCACAGCTGAGTCCTGGAGTGTGACCGTGCTTTTGGTTGCTGTAAAGCTGTACAGCTCTCTCCTTTGGCAGCTGTGGTGGTCTACAAAGAGAATTAGCTTGCAAGGAGTTATTCAGAGAGCATTATTTAAGATAAAAGGTATCGTTTGCAAAAGAGTAGGCGTTTACACACACACGTGTAGACACGTGTGCGCACGCATCCCTTGTTTGAGTTTCCACAGCTACCCTTGGTGCAATGCAGCCAGCTGTTAAATCCGAAATAGCAACGAGTGCACATCATACGCCCTCTGTATTACCATTTGAAAGGGACAGTTCCTTGGGAGGATGGGAATTTGACAGGATATGAATATGTCTGAGACTCTATTAGGCACTAATTCAGACGGACTGGCTGAATGAGATGAAGAAGCAATGAGGAGGAGAGAATCTCTTCAAATTTGAGCTGATTGGTAATTTTGATGAAAGCCCTTTAGTCTCATTCAGTGACTGTTAATTACCTCTGAAAATTAACATTTATTTTTCTCTTCAGGAAATGTTGTTCGCCTGCCAATATGGAAAGATTAATTAAATTCTTCCATAGACGAAGGTGAAAGTAGGGTCCTTGTGGTCAGTGCACATTTTGCCTGTGGAGGCAGGGATAAGTTGACAAATCCCTCTTTGAAAAGAGCAGCCTGGCTCTTCCCTCTTGTGTTTTCAAATGATAAGTGTCTCCTTGTCCTTCTGGGGTGAGGTTGGCCTGTCAGGTGCTTTCAGTGGGGAAGGCTGGGTGTAGGGGAGCTGTGAAAGAGGGGAGGGAAAGGGCAGTGATGACTAGATTTAAACAGCTTGGAAGTAAATTAGGGGAAGCCTCTTGCTCCACCCAAGGAGAATTAATTAACAATTTGGGACAAAGGTATCTCTGCTTAAATCAAAGGGGAAAACCTTCAGCTTAGACCCATCTATCCAGAGTATCAAAAAAGTTAATTGATTCAAAACCAGTGATAACTTGAACCTTACATTCATAAGCTGTTCATAAACACAACAGCTTCTCCTACCAGTTCTCATTTATTTGATCTTGGCTCAGACTCAAAAGCTGCTTTTGTCAGCACTAATGATGGCCCTTCCACCGCTCAAGAGTTTATTTCCAATATACACTATTATGCCATTCACTCCTGCTGTGCAGAAGGGAAAAAAGGAAAGAAAGAGAGCGCCAGGTCCCAGGGAAACTCCCATACGTGGTTGGTATGGGCATTTGATTGAGCTCCTGATTTACAGCTGTCGAACAAGTATCTGGGCGTAGTTGCTAAAAATCAGGCAACATCATCAAAGGACCGGAATGCTCTATTCCTAGGTTGTGGGGTTTTTTTCTGAAAGGAAGTCCTTGCATTAAGTTTTAATGTCAGATTAAATAGATGGGAAGTCACGTGGAAGCCCAACGAGCAGAGAGATTTCAGGCTGCCTCTGTTACGCTCTCAGGGAGGAAATGAGGCAGCTGAGGAGAAGCTCGGTGTCAGGAAGGAGGCAGACAGGTCAAACAGACAGCCTTTCCAGAAGCAACCTACTAGAGAGCAAACAAGCAGAAGAGAAACCAGCTGCAGTCAATCAAAACCAGCAGTGCAGCCAGCTCCAGAGCTTGCTCCCGGTTTGCGGCGCAAGCCAAACCGCCCCGTGGGGAGCCGCTCTCGTGTTCCCATCTTCCATGCAGCACCGGAGCAGCAAGCTGGCATCGCCCACAGATCTTGCCAGGAGTGTGACAGCTGGATTGGGAGAAGGATGCCGGTCTGCACGCCAAGCCTTCCCTCCTGCAAGAGCTGCCCACACACACACACACACACACTCATCCAGCCCCCTGCAAGCTCATCTGGGTGCTGGACTGCAGACCTCAGAAAGGGGGTATCCAGGAAAACCAAGAACTTGGGGTCTGAACCTGGTCTCAGGCTGGAATATTCTTCCCACATCTGCCAGGATCGGTGACAGGCTGACACAGCAATGACAAATGCAACCCTCGCTGACTTGACTTGCTTTGTTCGGAGGGAATTCTGCCCGACAGAGGCATGGGATGCCATCCTGTAGGCTCAGCCGGCAGCAGCATTGAAGAGTTGAAGGGTTACACTTTGAAGGCTCTGTTATGGGTGAGAGACTAGTCCATTTTGGCTCTTCACTGTTCCCTGTACATAGTGAAGAGGAAATAACACCCTGGCCCTTTGGCAAATCTCACACAGGTTACAGATATTACCTCTAGTCTGCTTTACAGTGTGTTTAGAGATCAATATGGGAAAGCACAGCAAGCCACCAGTGCTTGCTATATTTTGCATAAGCTATAATGTAAGAGGTTGCTGCCAGGCAATGGCAGCATCTTTTGCTTGCAATAAATTTGGAGATTAGTAACTTAGAATCTGTTCAGCTGAATCCATGCTGGGGAGGAGCATTGGAAATTAAGAAGACAGGCAGCAAGAAGCAGGCAAAAGTGATACAAACAGAGAAGATGGAATGGCAAACAGTAAAAAATTCACATAGGGCAAATCTGTTCAGTGGCCAGTCTGGAAAAGCAAAGAAAAAGATTTTTCTGCAGGGTCTAACCAGCCTAGACCCCCTTCTGTAGCTTTTAAATAATGTCACACGTGGAACAAATACATCATTTCCAAAGAAAAACATGGAAAGTATCAGTGATGTTCTTAGGAATGTTTTCTATTTCTTTCCCAGCTAAATCTGTTTACCAAGTTGGACTTGATTCTGCAAGTTGCTTCTTCAAAACTACATTTTTTGACAAATTTATTATTTGCCAGAAACATTCTCCCAGCTTTAATTAAAAAAAAAGAAAAAAAGAAAAAAAGAAAAAAACCAAACCAAAATTGAATGGACTGGAAAGAGTCCAGTAGGCTTTGGTTCAGGCCTTATAAAGGAGCAAATAAACATTTTCTGCATGCTTTAGGAGGGCATATGACTCCTCAGTCCTCCACAGTCTCTGCATAGAAGAAGGGAGCTAAACACATGAGGAAATACCTAGTTAGATTTATTTTATCTTCAGTTAAGAAGGCAAGCTAGATCTCCCTCAGCCTCTGGCACCGATGTCAGGCTGCCACGATTATAGTTACAAAACCTTTTTTCTCTTATATGGCACATAACTCCAAGTGTCCCAAAGTACATTAAAAGGTAAGTAAATAACTCCATGAACAAAAGAAATGAATGCACGGAAGTGAAATAGAGAATACCGAGGCTACCTGAAATAATTCTGTCTTATTTGAACTTGCTTTTAGCTTGTCTGCCTTCAACTAATCATATTATAGCAAATAGGAACATAGAGGTACTGTGATAACAGCTCTCATGGCGAATGTGCTTTTCAGGCTGATGAAACTAAAATGCAGTGTTTGAAGTCTAATGGCAAGCAAGCGAGAAAAATCCTTTTAGACATGTTAGATGAGCAGTGCATCCGGTTCCTAAAAAATATTAGCTTGAATGTTGTCTTCTGAGACAGAAAGAAACAGATATACACATATGTATATATGTATGTCAATGCTAGCACTGAAGAAATGGTTCAGAACCGAGTCAGAGATGCACATGCACGTGTTTTTTATATGTGCTTCTTGCTGCAATTTTCTTTTCACTGTCCAGAAGAGTTCACCATATTATTTGCCCACTATGTTTGCAATATTACCTGCTGTTCTTACAACAGCCGCCATACTGTCTTCCTGCAAAGCTCAGAGCGCGTTGGACCTCCCCAGCTGTTGGGATTTTGTGACGGCTCCTACAAGAGCAGCCAGTGCATGAGTAATACTCGGAGCCTGGCACCTCGTGTCATTGTGATTCCACGAGACATTATTTTATGATGCAAACACACTTTGACCTCCATAGCACGCAATATATCAAATGTGTAATGTATGCAAAAACGATCCCAATAAAGGAGGAGGTAAATAAATTTGTTATGATTTTAATGATATGCATTTTAAATGTCACTTTTGCTGAGCAATTAGGGTCTGAAGAGAGTGACCTTTGCACAGTGCCCAAATTGTCCTGAGGCACGGTACTTCTCCATGCATTTATTACTGCCTTACGTGATAAAGTGTAGCTGGTACGATGTAAGTCCGTCATTTGTGGTAGGGACCTTTCTGGCCAAGACACACAATAAGAGCAAGGCTGTGCAAACGTTTTGCCACAGGAACGCTGTGTGAGAAGCAAGGGATATTATTTATTGAAACGCACTGGCCCAGTTGAGCAGAGACAAATACGTTGCCACCCAACAACCTCTCGCAGTTGAAAAGCTTTGCTTGTAAGCACGGTGCGGATGTGGGCTGGGGGTCTCTGCCTGGACAGCAGAGGACAAAGGGGAGCAAAGCCCCGGGCCGTAGCGTGGCATATTGCCCTTCCCCTTGCTTCCCAGGTGAGCAGCGTGGTATCTAGCCAAGCCAGGGGACATGGGCCATGTTGTCCATCTGGGCCTGGGAACACAGTCTTCTCCTTACCCATCCCTGCTGCTGGATTCTACTACAAGCCCAACAGCTTCCAGAGCACCACCTATTCTCCGGTGTACCCACCCTCTGAATCAGGTTTAAGATATTTTATCTCCGTAGTCAAACCAAGAAGAGAGGTTTGAACCGGTGAACTGTGGCCCCACTAGTCTCCTTACTGCCAGCTGTTCCACCGGCAGTCTGTTGGGCAGAGAAGTGACCCACATGGTAAGGCAGCCCCCCTGCCTGCTGTAGCTGCAGCGGCAAAGGGGAAGCAATGCCATAAGCAGCTGCCTTCCACCTCCTCCGCAGCCACTGGTGGTGCTGACTGGTCGAGTATGGGAGCTACCTACACCTCAAGTCTGAGGCTATATTGTCTTTACAGCCGAGGCATTTTAGTATGTGGTAAAATGCAACTGCAAGTGGGAAATATTAAAATACGGGACTCTGTTTTGGCACGGAAGCACATTGCAATAATGTAGTAATGAGCAAGGTCTACCTTCCAACTGCGCCTTTGTAAGCGCTGCCATAAATATTGGACATTGCGTGGCATCTGTTAGTTCATAAACAATGCAGTGCATCACCAGAAAGAGCAATGGCTTGCGCAGAGACATTTTTTCCCCCCTCTTCAATATTTTTCCTTCAACATTTGTAACAAGTCAGTGTTCATAAAAGCTGGATCTCTGATGGAGACTGCCGGAGTTGCCTGCAGGTCTGACAGGAGGTGGTAAGGGTGGCAAGAGGACTGACGGCTCTGCTTCGACGAGGAAGCCCCTCTCCATGTGGGAAGGCCAAGGGAGATTCAGATAACCTCCGTATCTAATCCACTCTTGGTTTGATTGCTAGCAAGGCTATCAAGCATTGGGCAGATGGCTAATATTTTCTTTCACTATCAGTCTCCGTTGGATTCAGACCAATGATGTAAATATAAACAGCTCTGGCTCTCGGTCACCAAAGCCTCCTGCCATCAGCCCTCCCAGAGAGGTTTATTTAAATGAACTGAGGAAGTGGGCATCAGTGAGTAAAACAAATCAATTTGCCACACAAACTGGAGAACTGATCTCTTGAACTGAGTACTCGATTTTGCCGTCGCTAGCTCACATCCGAGGGGATTCAGTTCCGTGTTTGCTATGTGCCTGGTGCTCGGTGGCTTCACAGGGCGGGAGAGGTGTTGGAGTATTTAGGACAGTGTGTGTTTTAGGCCATCTGGCATGTTTGAGCCACAGATGGAGCTCCCGCAACATTGAAATGTTGAACGATTGAAGCCCAAACCTGGTGGTCAGCCCAAGCCTAGCTGTATTTCCACGGTGTGAGTCCATCTCTGGGTCTGATTCCAATGAATCCGGGGAAAATTCAAACAATCGCTTAACAGCTTAACAGTGCTTTGTGCCACTTCTTTCCAGTGTGCCCATATGTGTGATTTACTGTCACCAGTTCTGCATTGTCTTTGCATTCCCAGGCTCTGATGTATTCAGCACGTGGGGGTTAAAGCCTGGTACAGCCCAGGTAAGGGTAAATGTATGAAGGTGCCTCACACTGCTTCCCCATGAGGTGGACTCACTCGTGAGACACTGTCATCCATGTCCTGCTTACCCGACCTGCCCGCATCCTGTTAGGAGGAGAGGGACCGGTCTTGCTGCTGGCGCAAACTCATCATGGAGCAGCACTCATGACTCCACACCAGCTGAGGAACTGACCCTAGAAGGACCTCAGCTCCTGCCGTTGTCCCACCCTGGGCACAGCGTATTTTCAGTGCAGTGTCCCCCCTCCTGGTGCCTCGCCTCCCTCATTGCATGCTCCTCCACATCCTCACAATGATCTTTCCAGTACAACTGATCACCAGTAGCAAGCTTGACCCTTTTTGGTCTGCTCTTGCTGTGGCAATGCATCTACCACTGGGGTCCACAAGACATTGAGAGTCTGTGTCAAGAACCCCGCTGGGTTTTTTTTCCACTCACAGAGTAGAAAAGGGGACTATCACAGAGTAGGTGAGGAATGTTTTAAGTCCAAAAATGGTACTTTCCAGGCTTAACAGTTTAAAACCTCAGCTTCTGGAAAATCTCCCATTCCAGAGTGGAGAGACCCCATGACAACTTCATTCCCAGCTGGGAAGGAGACCTTAAATCAGAGAATTATGTAGCATTAATAGTAGAAATAGCTCCTCTAATCTCCAGCAGCATGTTCCATCTCAGGAACATTTGCAGGTAATCAGCAATCGTATATATCCTTGGAGAGGTATTTAGTTTTCATGCCTTTGAAAAGCATTTTTTCTTGTTTGTTTACAATGTCACATGTCTCAGGTCTCTCCTTTTGGGACGGTTGGTTTGCTATACCAAATGGTAGTGCATAGGGATGGAACGGTGCTGGCATTATTCTAGCTCTTACTACATCTGAAGCCGGTACGTACCTGTTGTAGACCAATGGCTTCAAACAGGGCAGGAATAAAAAAAAGAAAAAAAAAAAAAAGAAGAAAGCTTCTACAGATTTTGGGATCACGCATTAAAATTTATTCTGAAATATTATCATGGATTAATTTAATGCTGCCATAGACAGACTATGTTTCAATGATCACTGAAAAAAGAAAGGAATAGTTCATAGGGTGTAAACGAACAGGGAGACTGTTAAAAAAGAAAGCATGCAAATTATAGGGGGAGATATTCAATACTCTCATTTAAAATATTGAGTCTAGAAAGGGAGTCTAGTCTGGATGGGGAGGTATGTTCTCCTGCAATTCTGCAAGGATACCCATGTTTTATATTTACAGTGTTCCGGGGAATATCTGGAATTCAGCCTATGCTGCCTTTCAGAGGTAAAATAAATAGAGGCAAAATAAATAGAGTGAAAACAATTAAACAAGGTTAACTTGTGTCTAGACTTCTGAGAGCCTGGTATTTGCTTCATTTTTTTAATCAGAAATTTCTAAAAGCATAGGCTTTTTTTTTTAAAAAAAAAAGCCAGACAGAGAATCCTTCTTCCCCCCTCTGGTGATTTTCCTCAACCACTTACGCTTTCGCTGTGCTGCTGGAGTAGCTGGGAGACAATTGGAGGTTATTTTTAGACTGACTCACTCTGTAAAGCTGACATTTGTAGGTTAGGCGTACCAGTTGCCGACTGCTTCTTCTGCTGCATCTTCCTTAAATATTCCCCTTCTAAACAGTCGGACACCCCCCTCCTCCTTCCCCAGTTTTTCCCTGTAAGTATCAAAGTAGTACATCCACGTTGTGTCTGTCAACGTTTTCAGTCGAGCTGAGCTAAAAGCATCATTTAAGAGGCGCAGTCAGCTCATGTCCTTTCCGGCAGCTGGAAAAAACCCAACGCGATGCACCTCAGATCTGCTCCTAATGGAGCACAACGCGCTCAGCATCCCTTTAAAGCACAGAGGAGAACCAGCCCGTGGTGGGATTCGCAGGCTGAGGATCCCTCTGAGGTCCACACCACCAGATCTCCTTCTCTGCTTGCTGTCCTCTCTGAGAAAACAGGCGGCGAGAGGAATTTGCCTGACTGCAGCCCATGCCCTCCCAGAGAAGGGGATGCCCAGAAGCGCCGCGCAATGTAGCCCGCGTTTCTAGGGCTTGCTTTTTGACGTCTTTGTCCACCAAAGGCGGAGAAAATGAGCTACATTCAAAAGCAAAATTGCTGGTGTGTCCTGCCTCTGGGGAGTTATCTGAGCACGGGCGTGCAGGCGGTCCTGGCGAGCACCTTTGCAAAAGAGGCAGGAACGTATTGGTACCCCATGGGGGTACTCCCGGGGGGGCTGGGGAGTAAATCGCTGGGATGGATTTGGTCGCTGGCTCAGGGAGCTGGAGAAGTCCTGGCGTAAAACAGAGTCCGCACTGCAGTTATTCACTGCTCTTAAGCCTTAGCACTTAGCAGCATGGCGAATTTAAATCAGGGAGCTTTCAACTCTGAACTCTGAATCTGCTGGAGTTTATGGAAACACAAAGACCTTCTAAGCCCGAGGAGGAAAGATGGTTGCTAAAATCTGAATTCAACAGCAGATTAGATTACGAAACTGCCATTAACCTACTCTATGCTATAATCTCAAATCCTTCTAATATATTTGGCATGCAGCAATATAAACATTGTTTTCCACTTTAAATTAAGGCTGAGCAGAAATCCTTTTTTTCCAGTCAGCCTCTTTCTTTTCCTGGTGCTTTTGGGGAACTAATTTTAAAATGAATATCTTCATGCAAATTGCAGCATAAATAAATCCAGGCACATAATCTTTTAGGGCAAAATCCATTTTTTCCAGTAGAGACCACATGTGGGCCCAGTGCCAGGTAAAATCTAGTGTGCAGTCTAGTGAAATCCATCCTCAGCCACCCCATGAAGACAGAGCTCTGCTGTCCTGCTTAGTGCAATGTGCCCGCTGGTGCTTATGAACACAGGGGTGACCGACCATGGACCTCCACAATGCTCATGCCGAGTTACCAGGACCGTATCACACTCTTCTGCCCTGATAACGCGTATTCCCAGCACGGTCCATTTAGGACAACACCAAAATCTCCTTTGCAAAGAGCTGAGTGGGGGAAGACAAAACATGTTGGTGTTGGACCCACACCTCCTTCCCTGTAGCCCAACTGCACGGGGTGGCTGGGAAACACTTGGCTGATCCCTTACACCTAGATCAGCCATATGTAACGCAGAACTGGATTGCTTTATCAGAAACAAGCGCTAGTCTCATCCCACCGAAGAGGGAAGTTGGAGCATGACCCAAACCAGGGCAGATGGAGGTAGGGCTGCTGGGAGACCAGAACAGCTCAGGCAAGGACACAGCTGAGGTTGAAGTAGTCCTTGGATGGAGGCGTTGCTGAGCAGGGGGACCAAATAGAGCAACACAAAACATCCTAGAGCAAACAAAAAAAAAAACCCCACCAAATTCTTCTTTTCTTAGCTCTGTACCTTCTGCTGGAATGAGGTCAAATGAAAATTTTATTAGACTCCTTCTGTTTTAATGAGATTTCAATAGTCCCAGCGATGTAGTGCTCCTGGTTGGCGTAGGAGAGCACGCTGTGCATCACCCAGGTCCATCGGTGTGTCTTGGTTCATGCTCGCAGAAGCCCAAAGTTGTTGTATCTCTGCCATTTTGGACGTATTCCAGCTCAGGAAGCAGCGCTGTGCTGAAGTCCGGGAGCATCTCCTGCTCTTGTGTGCGCCTGAGGGGAAACCTGAGCCCAGCGGTGGGAGGTGTGCTGTCTCTGTTCATTTCTCCAGCAGTAAGCAGGACTGTGTCTGTGTTTAATAAATGTACACCTGTTATTTTATTTCCCAGAAGTGTTCACCGCGGTGCTAGAGACCCCACGAGGGCACAAAAGCATCCTCTCTCTGGAACAGAAAAATAATATCACAAAGGTCATGTTGGCAGGGCCCCTCTCACCCATCACTAGCTCTGGTTGCCCAGAAACAAACCTCCTGAAAATTCAGATCCTAAAAGCAGCAAAATGAAAATCAAAAGCAGAAATTAAGGAGGAAGGAAATGTGTTAACCAGTTAATTAACTGATTGATGTTACTTTGTTGGTTCTCACCCCATAGTCAGCATCAGTTCAGCAAAATGTGCTTTCAAGAGAAATGATGCTAATTAAATACACGACAGAGTAGCCCAGGTAATAATTAGCAAGGGATAAAGTGACCATTCATTAAGAATTTTTTTTGTCAGGCCTGCAGCTGATTTGTATTTTTGTTTTCCTGCCTGAACCTTGGGCTACCTAAAAAGATCTTCACTAAATGTAACGTCCAGATCCCTCCGGTTTAAAAAGCGGCAGAAATCCGAGATACAACCAGCATTCATTTTCTATTATGCAAATATAACTTCACAGTATGACACATCTGTAAGGCTTCATTTGGTTCCCCCCCTGGCACAGTAAGCATCTGCAGCTTTAATGCCTTTGATATACTGGTTTTGATTAGATTAAAGATGATATTTATAGTAATTTCGGTAATGTCATTAGCTGCCACTGGAGTATCCTCCAATATTTTGTTTCCTCCATATGTTTTGCAGAAGGGATAATGAAATTTGACTGTCCTGCAGCTTGGGTATAATAGCCTTGTTTGGGAGCAGGGTTACATGGGATCAGTCGCTGCTCGTCAAGTGAAAATGGTGACGATCTGGTGGGCTCTGTAAGCTGTGCACCACAAACCTGCCCGCTGCGCCGCCGCCGTGTCCTTCCTCCTCCATCCCTCCAGCGGCAAGCTCGTCTTCCCGCAGGTCGGCTGAAAATGCGCTACTTGTCGGTGGGGTCAGGTCAGGAGGGACGGATGGAAGGACGGACAGACGGGAAGGTAAGACTTACGGAGAGTGACTACAGATCAGCGGTATCTTTGGCAGGGAGAGGAAAATCCTGGGGAATATGATGACAAGCAATAAATACCTCCAGTTTAACAGTTTAAACAAAGGTGGGGAATTATTTATGGTAGGACAGCGAGTGTTGGCCAAAGGTCAAGGAAAGGAAAACTCCGTTTATACTTTTGGGGGGAGAGAGTACCCGGTATGTAGCACGGTTGCCAAGACCAGAGCCCGAGGCACATCTCTGCGGCCGTGCAAGACGAGAAAGACGCTGGGTTGGGGTTGCGTGGTGACAGCCCTGCGAGTGGGAGAGGGAAGCTGGGCATGCTACCAAGAGATTTTTCTCTTCTCTTTCTGATCCCGAGCCTCATCCTGCAGAACACAGACACTTGCAACTCTCCGAAGGCACTCCCGCCTGGCTCCGCGTAGTTACTCGTGGGATTAAACACTCCAGTTTTGGGATTGTTCTAGCTTCACTCGCTTCAAGTCCCAAGTAGACCATGCTACTTGAAAGAGTAAGCGTAGCCTTGGCATTTCTGGCGGGCAGTGGGCACACTGGAGTTAAATTATTATTGCAGAAGTCAATGTGTAAATATTCGCTCCCCAAGAGGTGGGGAGTGAAAGTATATGTGCGAGTGACTTTGTTTAAGTAAAAGAAGATTGCTTGACTTTGCATTAATCTTTCAGATTAATTTTGCAGAAGAAGAAAAAAAAAAAATTAAAAAACTCCACAAATATCCCCCAAGGGCATTTAGAGGGACAAAATAAAAAGAGAACATGAAAAACGTGTAGATAATTCGGAGTATTGCTCTTAACAGTGCATTCCCAAGTGTGGGTGCTGAAGATCTGACCCACTGACGTCTGTAAGCAGAGCGGGGATCCAGTCCCAGTGGGAAGGGCTGGGGGGAAGCAGGGGAGAGAGGTCCCGCCAGCCTCCGGAGCATCCCGGTGCCAGGCGCTGGGAGCAGCAGGGCCGTGCACGGCCCGGTGGCCTTCCCCGGTGCGGGGGCTCGAGGTGATGGGCACAGACTGACGGCGGGTGCAGGGGACCTGGGCAGTGCTGCCTTGATCAGTTTAGCACCCCAAAAAAAGAGCCACTACCGTTAGGAACTTGCTGTCCCACACGGTTTAAGGTGAGTTTTGCCTGATGAAACCACCGTTGGTTTAAATGGGCTCGGCACGAGCACATCACAAGGCGCTATCAACCACATTTGCGGATCCATCCCCTCTGAGCTAAGAGCAATACTTTGATCATGGTAACTTTGTTTTGGTCCTTTTTACCCAAGGAAGAGAAGCTCGCCAGGTAACTGTAACACAGGTCCTTCAAGCCAATTGACTTTCTCTGGCTTTATACTTGCTTAAGCTGTGAGCAAATGATCGTCTGATCAGTCTAATGATGGCTAGTGAGTCCTTTCAAGCAGCAGTTCCCTTGGGAACAGCATATATTTTGCAATCAAACCGTATTCCACCACTAGATCTTTATACAAAGGTAAATAGGGCAACCAGCCCCTTTTGGTTTCCAAATGCATTTTGCATTTATGAAAATGAAAAAGTCATTTGAAAATGGAAAATTGAAATCTTGCTTAGACACTGTCAAATACAGTTGTTTACTTTTCTGAAAATTACTCCTTTCTTCCAAATCCTGGTCCAAAAGATATGCAAACCGTGCTTATATATTTTCCTACGTAGTCATATACATCTGAAATATATTCATATCGCTCTATTTGAAGAAATACCCATATTTTGCATATAGCTATTACATTAACTTTGTGAGTACTTTCTTTTATCACCAAAGTTGATTTGTAGGAACTATAGCAATCCCTCTATTTATTTAAGCTGCGTGTGTACACCCGCAGCTCTGTCTCCTTTGCTGCTGCCTTCCCCTTTGCACTTATTCTTTTAAACCCCCCAGCTACTTTCTACCCTTCTTTTTACTCATTTTTACCACTGAAACACCTGTCCCAGGCCCGTGCAGGTCTGGTTCGCCCCGGTTCAGGAGTTCATTTCTCTGGCTCCCACATCCCTACCCCAAGCAAGCCCCTTCCTCCGGCTGGCTCAGCCGGGGCGGCGCGGGGCGCTCAGCTCGGAAGAGGTGCCCAGCTCCGATCAGCCCGGGGCCACCCGGGGCCCTCCCGCTTTCCCACCGCACAGGGATACCACGAGCTCCTCGCGCCGAGCATTGGGGGTTTGAAAGGAGAAATGCTGATTGTTTTCAGATCCTTCAGTTCTCCGTCCTGATTAACGTCTCATATGGAAGAAGTTTATGTAAAGCTGATGTTCACAGGCTCTGCAATATGCAATATCATTCTCCACCAAACAATTCTTGTCAACACCTATGGTCTGTTTCTTTGTTGGACTCTTGGTGAAAATTGTTGGAGCTCATGTTTTAATGTTCCCTCTTCCATTATTTATAATATACTGAGTTACAAGTGACAACTAACCAAAACATAGCTACGGTTCTCGGTAGATCTTTTCATTTTCTGTATACTTTGAGCATGAAGATTGCTCTTTTTAAAGCACAGGATGCTGAGCCTAACAATCTCAAAATGTAATTAAAACATAAGAAAGGAAAAATTTATAGCTGTCCTCCAGATGTCCCGAAGATTTCCTCAAAGGAAAAAAGATGTAATCTGTTTCCGACGTCCTCACGGCTTTCTGCAAAGTTCACTCTTTCGAGCTGCCAGAATATACTGTCTGCTGAAGGTACATTTTTGGGGGGGAGAGTATGGAGATGATCCTTTTCACCTCGTCTGTTAGAGCCAACAGAGGCTACAAGCCACTTCCCCGGCCGTAGGAGACGTTCCCAGCAGCATCAGCTTTGCCTGCTATCAGCCACCCTCAGCTTCTCACCCCTCATCACCTTCCTCATTAGCTCGTGTCACAGGCTGATTTATGACCGTCCACTTCAGCAAGGATACCCCGCGTCTCTCCGCCCCGTTGGGCAGCCCGCAGTGCGTGAGGGATGCCCAGGCTGATCCCTCTGGGAGAGCCCTGTCACCTGCCATCAGCTCATCGCCTCTCCCTTTCAGACGTCGCTGTGCCTCCTTCCCGGCCTTTCGAGCGGCGCGGCATCGCTGGCCGCCCGCCCCCGGCCTTCTCGGCAGACTCGGCGGAGGGCCACGGTTTCAGGGTTACTGCCCCACGACGGGGTAAACCCGAGACTTTTAGGCAGAATCGGTTGCTCAACGCAGCGCGGGGTCCGACGCTCCCACCCCAGCCTGCTCGCTGCAGAAGAAGCCGAAGGCTGCGGCTCCGCTCCCACAGCGCAGCAGAGGACTTTTTTATGGCCCCCGGGTCATGACGAGAAAACTAGCCGCGATCAACCTCAACCCCAGCTTGTGCACGCTCCCATCGTCTCACACGTTATCTCCACCAGAGCTGCTCAGGAAACAGGATTTTGTCGTGCGGGAATTTGCAGCGCAGCGGGAGGGAGCAGGACTGAGCCCTAGCAGGGAGCATCGCGTCCTGCCGTGCCCCAGAAAATCCAGCTCTCCTCCAAAATAAATTGCACAGCTGCCAAGACGTCATGTTGTCGGTGGGTTTAGCTTCCTTTTTGTTTTCACTCGCACACCAAAGTGTATTTGCTTATGAAACCGGCAACACTAAAAACATCAAAATGACCTGAGCTGGAATTGAGTTGAGATGGAAGGCTAAANAGGGGGGTGTAGGGGGTGCTTGCAGCAAGCCACTTGTGCCTGCGCAGGCTTGGGCTAATTCTGGAGTTAACCTCTTTGCTCGGGCATCCTCATCTGCAAATTGAGGAATAACAACACACTTCAGAGGGGCGGTAGGGTGAGGATTAACCGCGATGCCGCNCTGCAGAAGAAGCCGAAGGCTGCGGCTCCGCTCCCACAGCGCAGCAGAGGACTTTTTTATGGCCCCCGGGTCATGACGAGAAAACTAGCCGCGATCAACCTCAACCCCAGCTTGTGCACGCTCCCATCGTCTCACACGTTATCTCCACCAGAGCTGCTCAGGAAACAGGATTTTGTCGTGCGGGAATTTGCAGCGCAGCGGGAGGGAGCAGGACTGAGCCCTAGCAGGGAGCATCGCGTCCTGCCGTGCCCCAGAAAATCCAGCTCTCCTCCAAAATAAATTGCACAGCTGCCAAGACGTCATGTTGTCGGTGGGTTTAGCTTCCTTTTTGTTTTCACTCGCACACCAAAGTGTATTTGCTTATGAAACCGGCAAACATCAAAATGACCTGAGCTGGAATTGAGTTGAGATGGAAGGCTAAAATATTTTCTCATCTGCCAACACTGATATCAACGTTACTCCCCAAAATATTTACCTAAAATTGCATTTTGCCAGAGAATCATTTGGTCTAAAGGGTACGTTTTTTCCCCTAGTCCGTAGCCTAGTTTTGGTTCTTTTCCAAGTCCCAAAGACCATGTATGTGTTTGGGATTATAATAATTTTGGGACGAGCTTCTCATCTGCACCCCACGCTGGGCAACAGCTGGCAGATGAGCAACGCAGTTTGCACCTCGTGATCTACACACGATGCCGCTGTGACAGGACCAGCGGGTCGCTCCACGTGCCTCTGCCACCTCCAAATCCCCTGCCCCACAAAAGCTCGNTTTGAAGCACTATATACATGCCAGATATTATAATCATCCTAAATGTGAGGCCAGGCTAATCCATGTATTTTTGCAGCCCCAGAATCTTATTTGATTTCATCTGTTTTAATTAACAAATTTAATTTTGCATTATTAGGGAAAACAAGGATAAAAAAAATGGAGCCTGCGTATGCTTTATTACAAATTATTGTTATCAGCTGCCCCGCAGGACTCCAGTCGGCACTAAATATGAACAATGGTTAAATTACAGGGGTCAGGGAATGAGCACAATCAAAATGCAAACACTTTTCTTCTACGTGAGATGGGTAGGGGAAAAAAAAAAGAGGAAGAATCCTTGGAACCTCCTTGGAGCCAGTAGGACTGCAGAGAAGCGTACCAAGTAAACTGTAAAACTGATTACAGGGCTCAAAAAGGCTAACATGCAATTTGTGTTCTTTTTATGTAGATTAAATGCATTCACTGCAGCTCATAGAGCTTAGATACTCAGCAGGGATTCAGAGGACTGGGTATCAGTCAACCACAGCCAGCCACTAAACCACAGGGCAAAATCTGCTATTGTACATTAGAATAGTCACTTAATCTATCTTAATGGGTGAAAAACCCATGGGACAAATGTATATTAAAATCAGAAAGTTAGTTGTAACATTTAAGGAAAGCCGTAAATATTTTTTTGAGATAAGGCTGTAAAACATTATTAATGACTCCGAAATCCTCTTGAACATCTTTACATGTAGCTCTTGAAAATGCAGCTGCCCGGCAGCCCCGGTTTGTTGATCGGGAGCAAACCCAAAGGCATGAGACGCTCGCCATAAGGCTGCACCCAGAATCAGCCGGGGAGGAATCAAGCAGGATTTCCTTTGGCTGGCCGAAGGAACTGCTGCTGTCTGACGGGCTTCTGTCGAGCACATGAAATGTGCCGAACTTGAAAAGCTGCGGACACGGCTACGAGGGTATGGGTGCTGGCAACAACAGCAGAGCTGCTTTTTTGAAAGTTACCCTTCTAAAGGCAATTTTTAAATTTTGTTTTCTTTTATTTGGCAGGGGCTACTGTGAGGCCATTCCCCGTCTGCGGCAGAGCGGGGAAAGCCCAACCTTCTGCCTGCCTTCTTTCCAGGACTCAGGGTTATTGGAAACTGAGAAGCAATAATATGACCTAATCCTCTGCTTGAAAAGACTCTTATTTATTTTGCTTGCATCTGGGCTCTCCTTGGCCTCTTCTAGCTCAGATTCTCCCGACAGAAGGTTCTCTCCCCCACACTACTTATATCCTATTTAGAGCTAATTGGGACTGCCTGCCATCGTGGCTCAGAAATAATTACTTTGCCATAATTAGTCTTAAATCAGGATTTTTACACCTGTGCTGAGGGCAGCTGACCAAAACACTGGCATTCCCACACGCACACCCCGAAATGGCGCCATAGGCAAGGACCCCAACCTCCGTGCACAGCACATGTGGGTACAGATGGAGGAGGGAGATGCTCCGTCAGCCATCCATCAACATTATTTTGGAAAAGACTTGGTGAAAAAACAACCCTCCTGAAGCTTATAACAGCTGTTGCACCTTGACTGGACGTAGGCTGGGGCTTTCGTCAGCTGTCCCTGCTGCCTGCTCGCCAGCTAAGGAGCAGCTCCTGCAGGAGAGCCCTTTTGGGGCACAAAAGTGCCTTCTGGGTACACCCGTGCTCCAGAAGTGCAACTTGAGTTGGTTGCTCTATGGGCTAGAAGTGACGCTGTGGGGTTGGGGAGGCACATTGGGAACCGGTGTCGTTTCCTGATGCAAGCAGTTAATCAAATATTCACGGTGGTCTTCAAAAAGCGTATTCCCATTGGCAGGAATGCCAATGGCAGTTGCTTGACCATGCAGGAAAAACTGGGTGATGTTGAAAGACAGAGTAATAGAAAGTAAATTAAATTCGATAGTACTGAATGGCAGGTCTTGCTCTCAGGGACTGAACAAGCACTGATGACATAAGCTGGAGGCTCCTGTGTCAGAAATTACACGTAGTTCTGGTTACACCTACTTATGAGGAAAGTTTTTTTATCTCTGGGATAACTTCTGCATGATTTCTCCTATGAAATTCATATGCTCTAGATAAGACCTGGCAGCACAAAAATCTATTCTATTCACTTACACACTGTGCACACGCATGTGCGCACACACACACGCACGCTCTTCAAGGCATCTCTAGGGATTAGGGACTGAAACACCCCAGGCCACTTGCACTGTATGGACGAGGGGCATCTTCACGTGGAGTTTCAAATTTCTCCCATGTGCGTCAGGTACCTGTCACCAATAAGCCGATGGCCAGGTCAGTCTGCTGGGGCAGGTAGGGCTGACCAGGACGGGTCAAGAGCAGAACAGATGTCAGCGCCGGACCGGTCAGGACATATATAGCCCTACTGCAAGCGGGGAGGTTGGCTTCTGGTAGCAAAGGCAAGTGCAGCCTGCAGCGCTGGCACCTAACCAGATGGGATGGTGGGAGGGAAGCGGGGTCTGCCCTGCTGTGTCGGGAGGCGTGCGGGACTGAGTCCCCTTCACGCTCTGCAGCCAAGCGAACACTGTACTTCTGCCGCGTCACCGTGATTTGCATGGCAGATCGGAGGGACAAATTTCTCCCGGGACGATTTATGCACTCACCTATTATGACATGTGTTTCATAAGGTAAAGGATTTTTTGGTGCCTCATCAATCTCCCTTGTGAGTCTTCCCAAACACAGGATGCCCAGGGAACCTCCTGGCTCCGGCTGGTTGGCCTTATCTTCATCTGTTGTGCCTCTGCACGTCCGGTCGTCCTCCAGGACACACAGACGTGACTGAGATCATCAGTCCCTGGGACAATTCTTCTTGTCTCTAAGAGAGGACTAATTTGCCATGTACTTTTCTGCTAAGGCTGGCTTAATTCTGGGTTTTCTTTAGATGAAATACGAACGCAGAGCTGCCATGCTCCTTGTTTTCTGTGGCGGTCTGTTGCCTACACACCATGTGAAAAACAGGTTTCCGTTTTGATAATTACATATAACCTATATATTGCATGGCAGGGACTACATGTTTCTTTCATTCAGACTACCCCATTTTCAATATAACCTCCCAATCTTTTTCACCTGTTGGTCTTAACCTTCCACAAACAACGAACAGACCACAAACAGTTGTGAAGTCTGATTTCCTCCCTGCTTCCATAAGGTCACCCAATTGCATACATCACATATCGACTGCATCTGCTCTGCCATTTAATTTTGTTCAATAGCTATATCAGACATGGAGGTAAAATATGAACATCTGCTTTGGTACAAGAACTTGAAGACCAGTCAAAATCATTGCTATAATTTAACCTCAGAAACTTGTAAAGTCTGCATCTTCCATTCTACTGGGAAATAGGCATTATTGTAGTTTATGTTTAATAACCCGCTGCTTAACCCATTGCTGCACACCAATGTGTCATGAAAAATATACTGGGATTCTCAGACTACAATAACTTTGGTGCCTATGATGTTGAAGAGGGAAAGATCTGAATCTCATAAAAGCTTAGGTGGTTTTCAAAACCTCAGTCATTTTGCAGGATGTACTGAGTTTTTAAGTCCATTTTTGGAAATAATAAAACTAGTCTTTCTATTACACCATTCAAGTATTAAATATATTTTAAGTGAGGGATTTTCTTCCGCATGTGAAATTTATCTTCCAGACATCACTTCTTTTGGTACCGTAGCTGGAAGATGAAATGATAAAAGACCCTTAATTACACCGTCTGAGATACTCTGGCTAATGTCTCTATTTTAAAAGCCAATATACACAGTGGTATTTACAACTCTTGCCTGGAGAATGGCTTATCATCATCTTCTTTTATTAAAGATGTTTGAAGCAAATCTCACTCCTTCTCCAAGGACACAGAAGTCCCCGGCGCTAAGGAAATCACATTTCTCCAGTTCTCTTTGGTCTGTACCAGGGAGGACAACTCCAAATACCCAGCCTGGTGCCAGCCCAACCTCCGTGACTTCAGGTCATGGCCATTGTCACGCTGCCACGAGCCTCCCACCGTCCCAGGCTCCTGCTCGGCGGACTCTGAGCAGCTCATGGACCTCTCGGCCAAATTACGCTGTATCCCTTGGCTGTGATGGTCAAACTCCCTTTTGGACTGCGTTTATGTGCAATGTGGATAGAAGTAATTGACATCAGCTTATATGCACGGTCACTCGTAAGGGATGATGTAAGCTGCAACAGGTTCGTGCAATGCATGATTTTCATTGTAGCTCACTGCTGGTTCTTGGGATATTTATTTAAGCGGTGCATACTTAAATTCTATTATACTTTATATATATAGCTACAAATTCACTGCTATTTAATTCTTCATGGTCATTGCTAAATGGTACATTATGGCCTCTGAGACTTTCTGATACTGAGAGCAGTGTGCTCTAACGTGGGAGGTGAAGGAGAATTAGCTCTTAGCAAGAGAACAAAACGCACAAAATTGAATCAATTTGACTTCATACAAGTTGTGCTACATTAATGTAAATAAAATTTGTATACACCAGATGATGGTGATGCCGCATAGATCAAACGTATTAGGGAAAAATGAGCAATGTGGGCTTTGAAACTTAAAAATACTGTGACAGCTTCTGTATCCCTTTGCTGGTAAAGGATACAAAAGGACTTGTCACGAATCCAGTTATCCATGGCCACAGAAAACCATAAAACCCCTCTGAAACGAGCCAAAATTGTGTTTTCAAAAACAAAGGTCTCTCATACTTAAAGTCCTTTCTGGGAGCTCTTCCAGATCTAAATGGAGTGTCACTAGGAAACAGGAAAGCTCTCTTTCTCAGTGCCACGGCCCTTTCATTTCTCTCCCTGAAAGATTAAATTTGAACATTGCACGGTCTGATTCTCCGCTTTCCCATCTTGTGCCACGCTTGTGGTGAAAGGCTGCCACGTCCAAACGGCAGGACTTTGCTCCCCATTTGCATTTCTCTGTATGGCAGCAGGATAAAAGCCTTAGGGTCACGGCGATGTTATGTATAAAGAAGCTGCTAACCGGTCCAGGACTACATCTTGCTCATCTCATCCCCTGGCCAGGTTGTGTTCTGTGGAAATTCTTGTGTGGAAGAAGGAAAAAAAATCCTGTAGCAGGTGGCTGGGTTGTGTTTTTTGGTTGTGGGTTGGTTTTGGTTTTTTGGTTGGGTTTTTTTTGGTGATGGTGGGTTTTCTGGATTAGTTTTCTATTTTTAAATGGTGGCTGTTCAGAGGAATGTTGGAGTAAATCCTGAGAGAAGGGATAAAAGTCAGAGGGCAGGGGAAGCTGTTGGGGGTGCAATACAAATTCATTTAGCACATTGCTCTGCAATTTATCACGTAGGTCTCACCTCCACATATGTGGTGTGTGCTGCATATTCAGGGACAGGGGTGAGACACAGCGGGAAAATGCCTTCACTGTTCCTCGTACCAATGAGCCAGTTTTATAAACCAGTACACAGTATTTCTGTAAGAGACATCTCAAAGTGTTTTGACCCGTAGAATCTCCCTGAAAAAGGGGTAGGCAGCAGGAGCTGTGCCTGCCTCAGAACTTGGTCTGAAAGGGCCAGCCTGAGAAACCGCTTGGGCTTGCTTTAGTGCTCAAATTTTTTGGCTTTTCCATGAAGCACCTAGTGTTGTCCAAACAGCAATCAAAGCACAAAGCGGTGTTTGTGAGCAGCATCAGAGCAACCGGGCTTTGCAAAAAGCTGGGTATTTAACTATTTGATTGCTGAGAGCTTGCCTGCAGAGGGCAAGGGTGTTACCGCTCAACACGCTTGTACCGGGCAAGGACTTGCACTGGCAAGGTCCAGTTCCGTAACTGGAGCGACAGAGGAATATGCTGTGCAAATTCCCAGCCGGATCCCTCTTGGTAACTCCAGCCAGAAGACCTGATAGCTAAGGCTCTGTGCTGGGCATCTTGCAGGTGGGTAGCGGAAAGGAGATCCCCCTCGCCACGAGATCTGCACACTAGCAGGGTGCGAGGGGTGGGCAAAATCGGCTTAGAGCTGGGCTGGAAAGCGGAGGAGCAATAAAAGGAAGAGGGTTTGCAGAAAACCAGAAGTCACAGCTCGTATTTGCCTAACTAACCCCAGATGGGAGAGATTTGTAGGTATTGTGGCTGAGGAAAATTTTCAAGAGAAATTTAAAGAAAAGGGAAAGACGGGTGCTTTGTGAAAACTGAAGGGTTTTCCCATGCATGGGGGGATGTGTGGAAATGGCTGAGGGGGAAACAGGCATGCCAGGAGAAAAAGGCAGACCAAAGACAGAAAGAAGAAGCTTCAAAAGCTAGAAGACACCGAAGACAAAAGTCCATGCTTTCATATGAGGAATGGCCACACAGTCTGCTATGAGCCGCACCTGGCTGCAGCATTGAGGAGGAGCAATGGCCGGCTCGCAGGTGGTCACTGGGGCAGTACCACCACCTTCTTCCCTCCTGCTTCCTTAAATCCCTGCTCTTAAATAGAAAAGAAACAAACAAAGGCTTGCCCTTCTCTCATCTGTAAAGCTTTGTTAAGATGCTGGCTCAGAATCAGAGGCTTTTATGGAGCAAAACTTTGTCCCACTGAACTCCATTTCATTTTCATTTCAATTGGAAGCATTATCAATTCCTTCACTCAAAACTCAGAATGAACTGCCTTTAGAATATAGCCCATTTTCTGGATTACTGAATGTCCTTTGGTTTGTGGTATTGTGCTTAAATCCATCTGTGGCAATATTTAACACAATTCTTTTTTTTTTCAGCTTGCTTGAACTCTGGAAGGGGGAAGGTCAACTGATGCAACCTCATAAAATCCCAGTGCAAATGTAGGGACTGTCAGGAAATTTCATACGTTTAGGATTTCTGGCATTTCAAAAAGAAATATTGATTGTCCTTTTCCCATTTGCCTGGAGCAGGTGAATGAAGAAACTTCTGAAGCAATAATTTATTGTGTCTTTACCGATTCACTGAAGCATTTATGAATATAGCCCAAAGTCTCTTGACATTAGCCGCTTGATATGTTATCACACTATTTCAACAGAAACTCGAAGAGCAGACTTGGCTTTGTGTTCAAAGTCATAAACACTAGACAGCCCTGTGCACGGTGAAACGGACTACCCGGCGGTGCATCCGGGGAGGCTTTAAGCTCTTCTTTAACCCCTCTCTGACCCACGCTGCTCCGGCCTGTTGCATCTGTGGGACACGCGTTGGCACCTGCCCTTCCCGAGGGATGCTCCGCTCCGCTCCGCTCCACAGCAATGGATGTACGTAAGGGAGCGAGGGGAAGGGGACGGGCTGGGCAGAGCGTTCTGCGTGATGTGAGAAGGATGGAGGTGGCAGCATTCACAGGGGGCTGGAGGCACACCCCCAGTTTCGCTCTGAAGACGTGTTAAATCATCGGTCAAACCCAGGCTGCAAATTGGTACCTGCAGCCGACAAGGCCAAGGAGGAAATTCCTTTAGTTACGCTGAGAAAAGCATGATTAAAGGAGGTGAGAGGGGTAGGGGTGCAGGGTGAGGGACAGAGGGACGCTCATTTCTGTCACATCTGGGAGCAATCCTACTGTGACGTGGTAGCGGCATGCCTGTCGAACAGCCTGGCTTCTCTGTGGCTTTAATTAAATGAGACAGTTAAGTAATTACAGTATTTAAGTTTTCAAATTTTGGGGAAGGTGACTCTGGGACCTTGAGGCTATAAAGTGCCGAGTATCTCCCGCAATGAAAATCCATGAGACTCAAGTCCATTGGGTGCAAAAGTCGGACATATGTTGGACGTGACTCTGCTGTCTTCCTCCTTGCGGTGGCATTCACCTTTGACTACAACGTGGAGATGGAAATGAAAATACGCACAGGCATTTCTCATTAAAGAAACAGTTTCACTTATTCATACTACGGAGGAGCCTAGGAAATTCGGCACTTCGCAATAGCAGTAAACTTCAGAACTTGCATCCTAAAATCCAGAGCCCACTTGCAATGCTAATGATGCCCATTTCAAAACTAAATTACTTCAATCAGAGCACAGTCAGGTTTGAGAAGGCAGCACTGAAAGTGCAGCCATAAATGTCAGGCTGATTGGGTAATGTGTTTATGCCCGCATTGAACTGGTGCAAATCATCAGGAAAAGTATGAAGCAAAGGCTGAGCTAGCCCACTCGATTGTAAATGTTTTGTGCTTACTCACACCAAAAAGTGTTGGAAGAGCCCAGAATGAAACCTAGATCCGCGTCTGAACTTCGGCAGGGAGACCATGCTTTCCCTCTACATAGCATATATATATGGGTCTGAAATCCTAGCTTGTGATTATTTGTAATCTGTAACTATTTAAAATCTATAGGCCTAAGTAGCTTGTACCCAAGAGTAACATAAGAACCAGCAGAGAAGTCCCCTGAACTAAATCTTTAAGCCCTGGGAAAATCCCCCAAAGATGGGAGTGGGAGAGGGGAATAAAAAGCAAATGAGAAGAAGACCAGGAGGGCCCTAAAAGCAAGCGCTGGGCCAATGCTTTAGAAAGCCAAGGGAATGATGCAGGAGACACTAAAGCAGTTATCTTGGCATTGATCCCAGGCATAGTCGAGGGAAAGGCTGATAGGGGATGCAGTCCATAAAAAATGGAAAGAAGAGAGCATAAGTAATGCCAATCAACATCACTTTATGGAAAACAGGTGAAGTCAAACATACTTGATAGCATGTTTTTCATGAAATCACAACTACGTAGGATACAAAAGACAGTATTGCCATAAAGTACCTACATTTTCATGTTTTGGGAAAAAAGAACACTAAATAAAACCAATGCAGCTCCCATTCAAAGGATGATAAACTACTGAACTGAGAGACTGAAAAAAATTGGAAGTAGGGAAGAGTAATGCCATACAAAGTGGTTGTAGTGGAGTCCGATGGGAGCCTATTCTTGATCTAATGCTATTTAAAATAGGTTTTATAATCTGGATAGAAAGACCTGCACCTCTGGTGACGATGGCTGATGTAAACCACATGCATTTTCATGTAGGTGTAGGGGCAGTTATGAATTTGGAAATAAATTGGGCAAATCAGAAGTGTGAGATGGGGGGTTGTAGTCTGGAAATCAGTGGCCCTAAACCAGGCCTGGGAGTCATTTGAGATAAATTGCTGAATATATTGCTTCCAGTATAATGATTTAGCCAGAGGAACAAGCAGCTTTCAAGAGCATCTGAGCAAGTAGAAATAGAGAAATGGTATCATCCCTGCATACAATGAAATTGTCTTTCTGTGCGAGCGTTGCCATAACACTGTCCACGTCTGGTGCCCCTCAGCAAGGATCAGGAGGAGTTGGCAAGGTCCAGGAATGAGCCATGAGCTTTCCCAGTGCAGGCTGCAACAACGTGAGCTGGTTAGTGTGCACATCAGAAGTTGAAGATAAGGCTCGGTAAGAGCCTTTATGTCCTGTTTAAGAAGAGCTTTCTGATGGTACTGAGCTCCTTAAGATGCCAGACAAGCACATGGAGCTCCGGTGCTTCATCTGTATTAGAGAATTGGAAGGACCGGAAAACACTGGGAAGAAAGTAAGGCGGATAAATGTTTTTTCCTCCGCAGCCATCTTAGGATGAATATGCAAGCGGCTGTGTAAACTCCAGGTAACCCTGAAACGGGCATTTCCCATGATGGAGCCGAAAGACTTGGAAACCATAAAAAGAGGTGAGTTCTGCCCCTCCACCCTACCACCCACACATATACATTCAAAGTAAAAGCCACCCTGTAAAATAGCGTTTGAGACTGATGGCCACATGTCCATGACTCTCAGTAGATAAGCCGTGCTGCCTTGGAAGAAATTCACCATAAAGTGTACTTGTGCTACACGAAATATTTTTACTCATTTTGTAATATGTTGATGTAATACCAGTACACCTGGGGATGTATAAAACCTGCTCTGGACCTGAAGAAACGTGCTCCAAAATTTCTCATGACACAGCCCAGCCAAACATTGCTAGCGTGGCCTTAATCGGATCCATACCAGAAAGGCTCATTCATACCATCAGTGGTTTGCAGAGCTGCTTCTCGAATGACTAGTTAGTTGCTTTTTACAAAATAAAAATTCTCGGTTCTACAAGTTATTGTCTTACACAATGCAATAGAAGAATGGGCAAGAAATATGTGGCAGAAAGTAACAGCAAACAGACGTGGTCCCATGTGAGACACGCAGCTCATTTTAAACATCCTAGCCTTAAAGTGTATCAGTTATTTTTAATGATTATTTTGGTGCACAAAGGATGTAGTCACAAAACTTTGTTTTATCCGGAAAGAAAAAATCCTCTGAAAACTCTCGCCGCGAGCGCGGGCTCCTTGCTCAGCAGCCGTGGCCATGGGGAGGGACAGCCCGGACTCGCTCCCGTGAAACAACCGAGGTACCGACCCCAGCAAAGACAGCGGCAGCCCTGGCAGGGGCTGGTGTCCCAAGCACACATGGACTGATGGGTTGTGCTAAGCAGCCAGGATTTTCCCTCTGCTGCTAATAAAACAGGGAAATGGTGATTCCTTTGGGCTGAAATCTGTGATTTGAAAGCTGTAGAAACATGTAACACTGGAGTGGACAGAGAGGAGAACAGATACGGTTGCAGCCAAAGAGCATCTCCACGCAACCGGTCCCCATCAAACTGAGTTAACAGCTTCTGCACTTTAAAAACAAACTGGTTTTTTTTTTTCTGCATACGTATTGTGTCAGATGATAATAAAATATAGGTGTAAACAAGCCTGCATTGTCTTATTGTCCATAAATAAATACACATTAAGTTCAAAGTAGGGCTGGATTCATAAAGCAACACTCTGCTAATCTGTATGCGGGTCTCAAGCGTATTATCTGTAATTTACAACCAATTTAAATGGCATTAACAGTCTTCCCCTTATGGGAATTTAAATTTGCATCCTACCATTGAATTAAACACTGATTGCATATTTTCTATAGGGGACGTAATGCTCTTTGAAGCTTGTTTTGAATAATAAAGCATCTATTCATGCACATGGTGCAATGTGTTTCTTTGTCCTGAATGTAATTGAAGTAAAATGTGAGTTAAAGGGATTTTTCCTCTAGCCACAGGTTTGTTGATTACCATCTATTTTCATCTATTCAAGGTTTTAAAAAGGAAAAGAAAAATACAGTAATCTCTTCCTGCATTTGGAACCTCATTTACCACTCAGAGCTTTCCTGAGAGCGTCTGGGATGAACAATCAGGAGGTCAAGTTTCAGCCCATCTTTGGAGGAGGAGAAGAGGAGAAAGGAACAAAACAGTTCCCCACCCTTCTGAAAAGGAAAAAAAAAAAAAAATCCAACCCAAAACCAACCACCCCCCCCAAAAACCCCCGACATAAACAAAAAGCAGAGGGAAACAGACACCACCACATCTAACCTCCAGGAGAAAGATCCTGGCTACCTGTCAGGTAGCTGCTCTGCGTGCTGCCAGTCATTGCGGGCCAGGGATGCTGCGGCGAGCCCAACTTCAACGTTAACGAAGCAAACAGGGTGGAACAACATTGTTAACCTTTTTTGTTTCATTTGTGAAAGAGGAATAAGTGAAATTAATAACAGACACGACTTACTCCTTCCGGGATGGGAAAAACAAGCACGACGTCAGCCTGAAGAAAAGGATGCTTGTTCGCGGCTGCGTGGCGTGCAGGCAGCATGGCTGGCCTCTCCAGCCACAGCAACCCCGCTGGGGAAAGGTGGCCCGGGAGGACTTCTCCAGAGGTGGGTGACCTGGTGCCAGGTGACCAGATGAAGCAGGAACGGTGGAAATGTTCCCCAGCCCGGCCATCCCCGCCACCTTCTCCTGTCCCACCCCGTGCCGTGCCCACGCACCCGGCCCCGGGGCAGCCGGGTGGGATGCAATTCTCTGCTCGCTGATGGTGCTCAGCAAAGCGTGTGCAGAAATCAAGTTCTCCGCTAATTCTCCGGTACTAGGGCGCAGCTGCAACCAAGATAGGGAAAAACCTCACCGGCAGATTTTAAGAGATTTTTTTTTTTTTTCTTTTCCCCTAAAGGTGACGTTCATTTTCAGATGCAGGCAGGCCTGCGTCTAACAAAGCTGTAGCAACGTTAATAGCTCTGATATTCATGATCCTGGCATTTATCCAGAAATGACAGAGAAGACAAAACATAGTTGATATATTTGGCATTGTGCAGTGATATAAGTAATGGTTTAGAGTGATGTTTTTTATTTTTCAGCGTTGTCTGGTTTCTACATTCTTGACAAAGAAGGGGCCACTTCAGCTGGAACCTCTGTTTCCTAAAAAATAATTTTTTTTTAGGAAAAAAACTAGTTTTCCTGTCATTCTTAATATTTTTGGAAGGCTTTAAAAATACAGAAACTGCTGGAAAATAGAAGTAAATGATGATTTGTGTCTTTTCCCTTCCTTAAAGGTGATTTAATGGATCCTTGAGGAACAAACACTGTTTAAAAACTGCCAGCTACATTTTAGGAAGAGGCAGGGAGGATTGTGGACCATGGCCTTGATCCCATTAGGACGAAATGTCAGACAACAACAGTAACCGTATCTCTAGACTTAAACAGTCGCACAAGATTTCTTTACAGGCTATCTTAAATTACTGCAGTTAATATTGTATTGGTGCTGTAAAAGCAAGCACCGCCAATGCTGCTGTTGCAATGGTGGCAAACATCAAAGATCTCCGTAGCCACCCTGCCTGGATATAGCGAGGAGGCTTAGAGATAGCGAGGGATGTAAATACTCTCCCTTTTTTTTTTTTTTTAATTTCCAAAACAGTTTGATCATGTCACGTGCACACGAGAGACAGCGGACGGTCCCTGGACACCTTGCGGGTAATTGCCATGTTGTTCAATTTGCCCCAAACGAAAGGCTTGGGAATGATAAACGCCCTTTCGTAATCAGCTGGGTACTGCTGGTAGGTGGTACGGGTGGGTAGCATACCCCGGATCGTCACCCTCTGCCAAAAAGTGATCCAGAGAGGTGGGGAATCGCGGCGGGGGAAGGAGGTCTGTTAGAGACAGGCACAGACTCATCTGCGGGCTGCAGCCCCGCGGGCACCTTGTGTTGTTAGCGCCGTGCCCTCGCTGTCATCTGCTCCGGTGGCGCGACACGGAGAGCCGGAGCAAGAAAAGATGCTGACGGGAAGGTCTCACGGTTGGGAAGTCTACGTGGTTCAGAAGAAATCATTGGCAATTCCTAGCACAAACCAAAGCTTGAAGTGAATGAGGGTTTCATGACTTCTAAGCCCAGCTCGAGGAGACCGTGGGCGATACCGATTGCTCCCCGTGAGCTGCACCCTCCTGCTGCTGGAGGCACACTGCAGCCGGCAGCCGCCCCGGACCCGCGTGGCCGCAGCCTGGCTCAGCTGCCCAGCCCGAAACCTGCTGCCGAAAGCGCCCTTCCTCCTGCCTGCAAGGGGAACCGGGGTCCGCCCTTCCCTCGAAACGGGACTGGTTTACCACTTTTCAGAGCGCAGGCGCAGGCGGGTTTTGGAAGGCCTGGGGTGGGTACGCCATATTCCTTCATTAAAGGCCAAGCTCTGGTTTGGTCCCCTCACCGCACGTGGTGCCCCGGCCCCCGAGGAGGGAGGTGTGTGTGCCAGGGACAGCTGAGCAGTTCAGCTGACTTTCACCATTTCCCCTTGTTTTCCTCTAGAAATCAAACGAGAGGTCAGGCCTGATTTACTTCACCCGTACGGTAAGTCCAAGTCCAAGCTAGGAACGATGGATTAAGTATTGTCCATCCGCCAGCGGTCAAGGACGACGTGCAGTAACTCCACTAGAGATTCACATTTTAAAATAGCTTAAACTCAGCAACCCTAAAAGAGCTGGCTGAGGAGCCCGTGCCTTGTTTCATATTTGATAGTCTTTGCCATACTGGAAGAATGCCGGCGTAGAGTGACAAGGTGGAGAAAACAAGACGTACCCTCAGGTGCAGGAGTTGCTGCTGGATCATCGTAGAGATCCACGCGCAGATCCTCCCCAGCGCCTTCGTTAGTGATGTGGAAATAAATACGAAATCACTGCTGATAAAATACCCGAAGAAAGGCGGGAGGGTAAATAAAGCTGAAAGGCTGAGTGAATCACACGGCCAGCTGCATGCAGACAAGCAAAATGTGCTTTACTGTGGGCAAACTGGAAGGAAAAGCATGTTACGGAGGGCGATACCGAGGGACAAGGGAGGGCAGCAGGAAATGTGGCGACCTTGCAAAAGTACTGGAGGTCATGGTGGAGCTGATAAAAATCTGGCAGACTTTTTCTCTTTCTAAACCACGTATAATTTCTAAAACCTTGGATGAAACTGTGCAGGAGGATGACAGACTGATAGTTACGGGTATCTTCTAACTAAGGCGGGATGCCTTGCGGTATTTCCCAGCCGGGATGTCCGGACTGCTGTACAGGGATAACTCCGTGATATTTATATGGGAGGCTGGCTTCAGCAGGTCTGATGAGCTCTGCTGGCTTTAAACTTTATTCATCTATGAAAATTGCCATACTGCCTTATAAACTATTATAAATAAACAAACAAGAGACAGGTCTGAGCTCCTGTAACAAACCCTCCGCCTGCTTTTCAGGCCTCTGCAGCATGAATTTGTGTTTAAAAAAAAAATAGCAGGACAAAGGTGACAAAGCAGACTCAAACATCGCCATTACCATAGCAACAGTGGCATTAGCCTGACACAGCAGCAGAAACCAAAATACACCCTTGCACAGAATATCATGCAAGTTAGGAAATTGCTAGTCCTACGTGGCGCACAACGCAAACAACCAAAATATAAATGGCCGTGGATTGCTCAATAAAATGACTAACTGCTATTTAAAAATAGGGTTTCTGCAAATAAATAGTTTCTTAATAATCTGTAAAATCAATTTCCCTTGACACTAACAGCAGGAGAAAAAACAATCGCAAGTTGCGTGTATGCCACGAGTACGGACCAGCGTCTTCGCCTGGAACCCGGCACTGTTAAGGCAGAATATCGCAGGGTTCTCCGACTGCCCTTCCGCCACGGCTGCTGCCAGCGGGGCACTCGGCGACGTGACTAACATCTGTCACATGTGGTTTGCTCTTTCTCTCATCTGCTCTCCGGGGAAGAACTACGTGTGCAGGAGAGTATTTTGTATTGAGCTTTTTTTTTTTTCCCCCTTTTAATGTACATGCCAGGCTGCGTTCAAATGAGGAAAGTTCAGGCTGAAGAAATACACTGTGTGCATGAAGAAAAAAAAAAGATTTCTCAGTCCCCTGTGGGATTTGGTACTGCAGCCTCAGACACAAAAGGATGGAGGAAAGTCTCTCTCTTGCCCAGATGAGTTCAGAAGAGACAGCTCGCTCAGCTCTGCGGAGCGCGTCATGTTTGACAGCTGTCCTTATCTCGGTGCTTCGTGGGTGGGCTGAAACGACGGGCGACAGGAGTGCCTCCCAGCCGCGCGGCCGGCGTGGCACGCGGGGTGCGGGGGCGGGTGGCCCAGCCCTGGCGTCTGCCCGGGCACATCGGGGGACCGACGTCGCCGGGTGCGGTTCCCACACAGCCGCAGTCGTGTTTTGGGTGTGCTGGGCCGAGGCACTAGGGATGAGCGCGGAGACCTCGAGGCCGAGTGTTTTGTCTCTGGGATGCCAGGACAGGGGCAGAGGAGACTGCGAGGGGCTTGCAGCAGGCTGCTCTCCGGGGCGACGCTGAGCCGCGGCCCCCTCTGTCTAGAGACCCCCCTGCAACACATTGCCACGTCCAGCTGGAAGCCGGGCCCTCAGAGGGAAAAAAGAATAAACCCCCCCCAACCCAGTGTAAACCAGTGTGAAGTAAAATAGCTTTCCATCACCTCTTCTGGAGGCTGGAGGCAGACACTGGGCTGCTGTGGGAGGGTGCACGCCGGTCCAACCCAGCGGCTCCCCGCGCGCGGCGCGGCAGGGTGCTCCCAGGAGGGATGCGGTGGTGTGCTGGGCAGAGAGAGGGGCCCCATCTCCCTCTACCATCGAGTGAGCCCAGAGCTGGAGCGGCTAGCTGGTCAAAAAGCAGCAGTCCCACCAACAAAACAAAAGGAAAAGCGGCAGTAAAGGTGGATTTATTATTTTTTTTCCCCCCATTTCAAATTATAAAATTGTCGGCCATCTCTAGGTGCTATTAATCACACAGTGCACACCTGAGACGCTTTCAGCTGTGGTGGAATAGCAGTGACTTGGTCCGCAGCGCAGCCGACCACCCAGCCGGAGCTCCCGGGGGAAGAGGGCTCTCCTCCTCACTTTGAAGGGATAAATAACGGCTATGCCGGTCCCAAACTGCTGAAGGACAGACCCCACCAGTAAGGCACGGGGTGGGCAACTCCATCGCCTTCACTAGGATAATATCCCAGATATTACTGGGATAAATCCAGATGGAAAGAGGAGGTATTATCCAGCTGTATCTGCCTATTATACATCCTCTTTTACAGGATCCCTTTTTCCCATGTTATGCACGTGCGTATTTAAGTTGGTTACAAACCAACGAGCGTTCTTTCATTTTATTTAAGTTCTGCTGCATAACCGGAGATCATTCCACTTCATGTGCCTGATGGAGGCGGATCAAACGGGATTCAGCCCTCACAGACAGGGATTTATGCTGCCAGAAAGCGATGTTGAGAACAAGCCTGGCAGTGTTTGATGGAGGTAGTGCACACAACTTCTGCAAAAGGACAATAAATTCATAACATATAAATACCAAAGACATTATCCTGAGATAGCTATAGCTTCCATATACTGATAGGATTTTTTTTTTTTAAAGTGTTAGCTTGACATGTATTTTTATTGTAATGTGATTGCAACATATCACTTTTATTTGCTGTGGTCAGATGTTCTTAGAAGCCAGCTGTAAAATGGAGAAAAGCAGGTCGAGAAAGTTGACTTGTAATATTCCCAGTAAGTTCCCATTGGTCACCAAAACAGTATCTTCAATACTTTAAAAAATTTCCATAATCAATTAATTCTGTGAAATTACTTTTTTTTTTTTTTTTTTTTTTTTTTTTTTTTAGTAGATAAACCAGAGGCATCGTCCTTCAGGGGACAGAAATTCTTTTAAAGGCTCAGCCCTGCTCAGGGGCTTACTGCAGAGTGCTGCCTGCCCAGGGAGACAAATACCATGTCCTCTTCAAAGTTACGTGAAGATAATTTCGGCCCTCGGTCAGGGAATTAGGAATCAGCCCATCATAGATGTTTAAGCTGCTTCCATCTCCTTTAAGAAACATCTGTTTCTCAAGCAGATTACCACAGCTGGTAGAAACGCTATTTTATTTTAATCATCTAGAATAAAAAAGGAACATGAGCTGCCGGGGAAGGGAAGACAGTTGCTCTTCCCCTCCTCCGCGTGGAGCACAGAAACGCCTGGAAGGGCCGTGTGGGAGAAGGCAGCCAGCCTTTCCCGGAGGAGACAGCTCTGCTCCACAGGGATGCGGCTGCAGCACAAGCTGCCCTGCCAGCCAGGGATGGTCGGAGCCACTTGGAAGCGGAAAGGCTGCCAAACGGAGATTTATTTAAGTCCCTTACAATTGACAATTTCCTCCTTTTTTCTCCTCTGTCATGTCAGACCTTATGCTCATCTGAATTGCCCTTTCATAGCCGCAGAGAGCACCAGGGTTGGTGCTGCGGGCAGGCAGATGGGGAGGGAGCCAGGGTAATGCCTGCCTGGAGAAGCAGACGATTTCCACCAGCAGCTGGCGAATGCCGAGCACCTCCTTGGGTCCCACAAGCCGAGGTCGTTTTTGTTCCAGTTGGCAATACAGCCACGGATGTAGGACATTTTGCATCGCCTTTTTCAATTTTCCAGGCCAGGAAAGTGACCAGAAAACCAAGGTTTAATTGACTGCCCTTTTTGCGGATCAGCGGGCTGGCCGGTCTAACAGAGCTGATGCTATCATGGCAGTCTTGGGGCCGTGGCTTTGAGTGCTCCAGGCTGTGAGCATGGAGCTGTGTGCAAGGAGGGAGTGGATGAGAAATGTCACATTTTGGTATTGCTGCGGCTGTTTCTAATGGAGCCTGTGAAAACCAGAGCCCACACTGAGGTCCTTCGGTCGGTGCAGCGAAGGGGAGGGGTGGCAGGAGCACCTCTCAGCCCTGCTGCCCTGGGATGCCTTTGGGGGCCCCGAGCATCACTGGGGTGGAGGAAAAATGCTCGTTTCCCACTCAAGCCTTGGGAAACGCTTTCCCCAGACATCTCAAATCTAAACCAAACCAGTACCTCGCTTGAAAACTGGGAGCACAAAGCAAGCCAGGCTCTCCACCTTTGTACTTCTGATACAGGAGTTCAAAATCACCTCTGATGTAAGAGTTTACATTGGGATGCAGAAATCCACATGAAAGGCTTTCTTCAGGTGTTTGCATTGTGCTCCCTACCCTAGGAATAGTTTATTCGGTACTAAAGTCAGCTTTTTTTACTGATAAGGGGAACGAAAGGTATTTCTTGAGCTCCAGACAGCCTAACGTGGGGATTTGACACGCTAGATATACAGCAATGGTGTAGTACCCAGCCTGCCCTGCAAAGAAATAGGTGGAGAATTTTCTAAATATTCCTGGTTCCTCCTTTGTATACCTTTCCTTGGGGTTTCCCTTAGTTTAATATTTTTGAACATTTTTGCATTAATGTGCTCAGAACGTGGGGAGAATTTGCCACAGAGTTTATTTTCCAATTATTTTCTCCCATTTTGTGGTTATTCACAGCTTTTTAAACATACAGCACATTGAAAGGGTGCATAGCCTTGTAGAAAGGTGGCTGGGAAAGGAAGGGACAAGAGGACATTCCCTCTTACCCACAAGCTACCACTATGGCGAGAAACACTTTTCCTTTCCACTCCGCTGCTTTACGGAGAAGAGAGACGGGAGCATTTTCTCCTGCTTTTCCCCACAGCCCTCCCTGAGGAAGATCTCTTTTTGGTGGCATGACAGCAAAGAACCTGGCAGGGCTCAGCCGTCCCCCGCACCACGGCAGCGCGTCCCCATCCCCAGCTTGGGGTACACGGAGGCAGGGACCGAACAGATGCTGAGAGATGAGCGGCACCCGACGCCTCACTGCCCTTACCACCTTGAAACTGCACCAAGTGACCCGCCTGGTGTCTGGATCCCAGTCAAACCCAGTGTTTCATTTCTCACAGGGTCATGGGGTAATTATTCAGAGGGGCAGAGACCTTGAGAGGTCTCTACCCCAAAACTAGACCAGCTCTAGGGTCAAAGGCTGCTCAAGGCTTGGTCTTCAAAACCTCCAAGGAAGGAGCCAGCGCAACCTCGCAGGACAACCTGCTCCATTGCCTGGCTGTCCTCATGGGGAAACGCTTCTCCGTACACCCAGCCTGACCCTCCTGTTTCAACTGTTGCCCTCCTACTATGCACCGCCACAGAGAGCCCCGCTCCATCCTGATGACCTTCCTGTGGGTTCTGGGGGGCTGTGAAGTCCTCCTGAAGCCACCTCTTCTCCAGGCTGAACAAGCCCAGCTCCCTCAGCCTTCACTTAAAACAATGCAGGGATGCAAAATACCAGCAAAACCAAAATCCACCCTATTTACAGAAACCCAGTGATTATCCTCTGGCATCTCCATCAGTGTTTTTCTAAACTGTCACAGTTACAGGTATAGTTAAACAAGTACTTCTCAGCCTTCCTCGACCCAGAATCCCATACTCCATCGTTGGATCTGTACCACCCACCTCCAGCTTTCCCAGCCAGCTAAAGAACCACCTGCCTTTGAGGTTGTACAGCGAAGGGACCACGCTCCCAACTCCATCACCTGCCAGACCCACAGGTTAAGAATTGCAGAGGAGATCATATAAGGAAACTCCTTAACAATTGTACATTTTTCATTGAGCATAATTGTCTCAAAACTCAGTTTTAGCCTGGAAATTACCAAGGCAGCCTTAAATGGTTGGCTTTTTGAACACACGAAAGGACAATCAATCTCTTCTCAACCCGGTCATTAAAATCTCATAGAGATAAGGAGGATAACACACGTAAAAAGGATGGAGTAAAGAAAGTATATTGGAAATAATCTTTAATTAAAAAAAAATAACCAACACCAACTGAAGTCATGTCAAGCGAACCTTTGGAAATGTATGCAAATAGATGAAAGAAGGAAAATGAGACATAGCGCTGGTAAGTGAACGAAGGGAAGTCTTTAAATGGCTTAATAATAGGAACACGTTGGGAAGCAGTGAGGTTAATACAGAAATGACATAAAGCAGTGGGGGGTCTTGGACTAGATTTATTGTGCATACTAATTGGAGGACACTGAATACCAGATAATAGCTGAAGGATGGGGCTGCGGCTCTGTCAACATCCTCTTGTTCACAAAGGATGATCTGGCAGAATTTAATAGCTTCACAATATTGTGGAGAGTGACACTTTAATAGGTAACAAAACACTGTATTTCAGCACCGTGCAGGGGGAAGCCACAAGAAAGACAGAGTGGAAGGGGATGTCACCGGAGGCTTAGCTGACATCCTCCAGATCTGAAACCAGCACAACTTCCCCAGACTTTCTCAGCCTAAAAAAAGAGCCCCAGTGTTTATCTGAGGCGATATTAAAGCAAGCTTTAAAATAACAGCACCGACAATTGAGACCACAAACGTCTTGTAAAAGTCTTTTAATCCTCATAACCTTGCGCTGACTGAGCTCAGGCATTAGCTCATTAAAACCTGGAAGTTAATTGGAATAGGAAAAGCAAGCAGCTCTTACCGGTCCTTACTACTCAAGCTGAGGTAAATGCAGAAATTACCCAGACAGCAAACAGATTTGCTTTTTCTGTGGTAGGGCCTTATTAACAGTTCACCAAAAAGAAAAAATCACATTGCAGTCAGTGACGCAGAAGTCACGGTGTGCGAGCGTAAGCCTCAGCTTTGCCACACTCGATCTCCGAGTTACGAGGCAGACTGCTGAGAAAGGAAACCATTTGCTAGAAAAAGCACTTCATTAATATTTTTTCGTGTAGCTTACAACATGCCAATACTGTTTATAGAGGTCAGGTGGCAGTCTCTGAGCAGAAGCTCGATAGCCTTGTGAAACCCTGTTCCCTAAAATTGAAGTGAGGCAAGAGCTGAGGCGAGGCACGGAGGAGAGGAGGCAGGGTGTGCGGAGGTGCCTCTGGGGAGGCTCGGTGGGCTCTGCGGGGCTGGCTGCTGTGCCACCGTGCCTGCGGAGAGCAGTGCCCACGGGGACTTGGTGGGACATCCCGCTGCAGCTCTGACCGCTCCAGGTGCCTGCAGACAGGCAACAGACCCCCAGTGACCCAGAGGCTTGTGCAGAAACACCCAGATTTTATCAGCCGAGTACATCGCTGGGCTCCATGGCGGTATTCACTCGATGTACGCTGACTGCCACGGGAGCTTACACTCCAGGCTCACTCGTACCCGCACCGCGAGCAACTTCTGGACGTCTAAGTCGGAAACCAAATCCCACCTTACCCTCCTCTCCTTCGCACTTTCGTTACGCTGGCACTGAATTAATGCAACAGATACTCTTCCTGCCACAGCTCCCACTTCAGTGTCAAAGAACAAGGTATACTGTTCTCTGCGGGGTGTTTATTTTTTTAAGATGCAATGCAGGGAGGCATCAGCGCACGTGTGCCTGTTGGCCTGACCTCAGCACAGCTCAGAGGTGTGCAGGGTGAGGTGTCCTGAAAGTTACCGTAAATAAAAAGACGGCACCAGCCAACACCTGTCTGAAAAGGCCAGGTGCCTAAGGGAAAATCATCTTTTAAGTGATTTTTTCCAAGCAGTTGCACATGGTAGGTCAAAAGGAGGAAGGCAACTCGGGTGGCTTGGCAGTGCGAGCCCCTGGCCCCTCACTCATGCTATCTCCTCTGCGCAGCATCGCCCTCGAATCTCTGTTACCCACTGATTTTTAGGCATCCCTTGTTCAACAGGTACACAGTGTTTTACTCCCGGGGGACATCAGTGAAACAAATGTGCTCAGGGCAGCAAAGAGGAACGCTAACAAAAAGTAAATTTACTGGCAAAGTATGTGTCAGGATCATGTAAAACACACTTGGTAAGGTACTTTGCCATGCAACTAGAAACCGTCCAGCTAAAGAAGATCAGATATTTATCTGCCAAGGCACATTACTAGGATAAGCTGAGCATGTAATCTAAGCAGATGACCCCACACGGTACTTGTTTAACCGGCTCCAATTGTGTGAAAGCGCCGGAGTCAGATAATGAAAGAAATGTTTCCTCTCAGCTGGGATACAATTCCCTTGACATTGAGAGCACATCCCCCAAAACGCTTTTCCTCTCAAGTTTCTGACTGAGCATCGACTTTGCTTCGGTAACCGTGGCTGTGCCCAGACCTGTGAACACAAGCCGGGAGAACACGATGGGCTGGGGAGGAATTTTTTTCAAGGACACGGAAGGAACAAAACAAACACTAGAGGAGCAGACCAAAGGAAACCCAAGCCCCCAGCAGCACCCCGCAGCCTGAGGCTGGTTCAGCTGGGAGCATCGCTGGGGGTGTGCCGTGCCTGGGCAGCCCCGCACCCCCGGGGGACTTGAGGTTCGCGGGCACTGGGTGCCCTCTGCCAGTGACACAGGTTTTGTTCCTCAGGTCTGAGCTCTGTGGCCTCACCGGGATTTTTGGGTTTGATGTAAATTTTGGGGGTGCAGTAGCTGACAGGATGGGATGGTTTAACAGTTCCTTCAAGCCTTACACCCCACACGACTGGAAAACGTCCCACAAAATCCTTATCACAGGCTTGTCGTGAGCTGGTACGTTCATTGCTTATTATGGAAATGGCAGTGCTGACAAAATGCACTAGCTTTGGCATCCGAAGCTGTCTTCTATCGGTGGCAAGATCTCATTTATAGTTTCTGTAGCTGGGATCTATCCCAAGGGCTAAGCCCTGGGAGCCAAGAACAACAGAGGGAGGGAACTGGGCCCAAAGTTTGGCTTTTCTCCCTCAATCCAGTACACTGACAGAATGTGCCTTTTGCAAGGTGCCCGACCTTCCCGTGTCTCGGTCAGCGCAGCTGCCAAACTGTAGTAGCAGGATCTCACTGAGTGCCGTATGTTGCTGCTGGGCTGTTTTGGGGCAAATTAAATTAAATCAATCCACAACAGTTGTGTTAATGCCATTTCTTGTTTGCTTGAAGTCTTGGTCCCCAGTCGCCGTTACACCACGGGAAGGTACAAGCCCGTGGTTTCCAGTAACTCGAGGGACAGGCTGGACACTCAGGAACCACCGCCAATGGGCAGCATGGACTCCCAGCCCTGGGAGAGCTCTTGAGAGGGAAACTGTAACAAGGCAAAAAAATTCAGGAAGAACAGTAGCTTTACTTGCCTCAGAATTCAATTAAAAGCAAAAATTGCAATGCACTGCATTACGGTAGACCTTCTCTTTCTCCAGAAAAACATCGTCAAGCCAGTGATTACCCTCATTCCACAGATTTTTTGCTCCCTCCCTCCCACTCCCAAGCTTTCTCTGCAGGTGTAGTTCTCACAATAGGGGAATATTCAATCTACCAGACTAAGCTTCACCTTCAAAAATCCTAATGCACAGATTATTGCTGCTGTAGGACATAGAGAGCCATCACATCAGGGATCGAATTGAAAGCGCAGACCAAAATTCCCATGGAGGAACTGGTTTCTCTTCGTAACAAGAAAGCGGGCAGAGCTCTGGGGGGTTTGTCAGTCTGGACAACGGTGTGGACGAGGCGCCCGAATTGCCCTGCGCCAGCAGCCCCAACCCCCCGGTCCCGTGCTCAGCACGGGCGAGTGGGACTTGGCACGCTCGGTGCTTTGCTCAGTTAAGGCTCAAGAGCAACTAATATACCAAAATGTGTTTAAGGCAAAAGCAGACAAAACATGTTTGATTTTTTTATGGAGACTGTGAGAACTAGGCTTTTATTTCCTGATAATTTTTGGGAATCTAGAGAGTACAAAGCTCTTGCTAGGCTGGGGAAGAGACCTTCAACTTTAAGAACAAACCCCAATATCAAAGTGCTGCTTCAGAAACACACACATTTTCCTCCCATGTTTTTACACTGAATAATCAAAAGTGATGACGGGAAGAACCCTACGGCACACACAGAAGCAGCTAATATATCCAGAGCGATGCTTTCTCTCTAACGCTGTTTTATGTACAACATCAGTCGTTTGTTTGCAGCCATTAGTGTTAAGATCTCATTAGTACGACACTGTTTTATCTCCTCCCTTTTATTAGCACTGAAGCTGGATTTCTAAGCGAAAGCATTCTCTCCTCTCATTATTCTTGCAAGACCCAATAATAATGATGATTTATGTGGTGGTGGAGGCATGGGGCTCCAGCGGCAGCCTTGCAGGTCCCATGCAGAGCAGAGCAGAGCCGATGGTGCCCCAGAGAAAACCCTTCTGCCCCAGAGGCGACCTAGATCTGCTCGGGTGGGTGTGCTGATATGCAGACGCTCATCCCAAGACGCCGTGGGCCATAGGTGTGGGAAGAGCCCGTGACAGCCTGAACCTCCTTGGTGCATCGCAGGACAGTGGGCACATCTCCGGCACGTCCCGGGGACGCTGGCAGGGCTTGCCGGGCTCCTCGCCCCCGTCCTGGCAGGCTGCAGGCTGGGAGTGCCGGCGCTCCAAGAGGGTCCTGCTGCGCTCCCCTCTCGGGTTGCCCCCAGGTGAAGAGATGCTGCTTACGCTTGGGTCATGTTTTGTCAGCATCTGGGAAGGTTAGAAAGGTCATTCTTTTATTAATTTTTTTTTCCTTTATTCCATCCAAGTTTTCGTCCCCACCACAAGCTCGAGGCCAGGGAGGAGACACCTCCAGGAGCACGTCTAGTTCCGAGGCCCTTCACCTCAGAGCTGCTTTCTCAACAGCGCTCCGTCAAGGGCAGCCTTTGTCCGGCCTGGGATAAAGGCACTTCCCTAATTAAGTTAGCTTAACCACCACTTGGGAAATACAATGTTCGCTAAACTCATCCACAGCCAGGCAGTGACGAGGATCGCAGCTATTCTGTGGGAATGGAGCACACGTCAATTATCCCAGAATTTCAAAGCTGCAAAAACCAAGAGTTTCCTTGGCAAAATCTGCCAGGCATGACATGACTGCTACTTGCGCTCTGCACATTTCCTAATGCAAAGGATTGGACAACCTCAAATACCATTTCCAAGAATAGCAAGGGCAAATGAACTGCAAATTACTAAATTCCTTTTATTGCTGGGAGCTACAAAGTAATTTAAATTAGTTTCAGTCTGAAGTGAACTGTGGGGCAAGCTGGGAAAATAAAATAAGCGGTGACATTTTAGGGACACCTTTTATGATCATTTAAAGAAAATACTTCATTTCACACCAAGGTATTTAGTAGTCTTAGGAAAGACACATTTGTAAAAGATTGCTGCTTTGTGTACGTGCACACACAGAGCACATTTAAATGCACATGTACACACATGTGTATGCATTAACATATAATATGAACTGAATACGTTTCATTCACTTAGCACCTAGCCTTTGCAGAGAAAGGGATAGCAACTGAACCTCCACGAGCATATGTTTTTATGGAAAACCGCTACTAACATTAGGTTTTGGTTATGTAATGCTTTTTCTCTCTTTCCTGAATTTTCATCTGTAGGTGGGTTTACTGAGCACATAGGTAAAATAATGATCTTGTACACTCTTTGAATAGTTTCCTGCTCCAGGAACTACTTTTGGATCCCTGCTGTGGTTTTGATTAATGTCCTACCTGCGACTTCTGCAGATCTGAGCTGGTTTGCTTCTGCGGGCAAAGGAAAGAGAGGGGAATAAGCTACAGCACCTGGCACCGTATCATTGAGGCTGGAGCGCAGAAGTCATAAAATGCTCTGCCTTTTAATGAAATAGGATAGAGGCACCCTCTTCCAGCACCACTGTGAAAATAACTCGGTCACGCCGAGTGGTGTTGGCTGCACAAGCTTTGCATGTCACAGCTAGAGCAGACAGATAACAACAACAATAAGGATAGTCATAATAGGAAAAAAAAAAAGAAAAAGAAAATCGTTGGAAATCTTTCATACCATCATGTTTTCTTTCAGTAAAGGGAGGTTAAATCGTCAGCCAGCCGAAAAGCAAAAGATGGGATTTGTCCCCTTTACAAATAATGGATCAGCTGCTGCAAACACTGGATGCAATATGCAGTTGCAGAAAGCTTTCAGTCAAGTGGAGATAATTTCTTCATGGTACAAAGCACTTTCTGTGACCTCAATGTCCTAAATGTAAAGCAATACAGTGCTAGTGTCAGAAATCAGACTGCTGCAGAGTGAACAGGTGAAGGGAGTGAGGGTGTAATTTCAAAGAGGAACGTTTGGGGTGATGAAGGTGGCCAGGACCAGACACGCTTTGTTGGCAGGTTTTGTATATTTGTGTGTGGTTCATTCGTTTTGCTGTTCCTGGAGTTTTAAACTGTAATTTCTGTGCTGCTTCTCCTGTTCAACTCACACGTTGCCCCTCTGTGGTACCTGGACTGCAGGCAGGTGAAGATGGAGGTGGGCTAGTGCCTCCAGGGACTCCTCCTGGGAGGGGAACTAGCGCAACATCCTGCTCTGGAAGCAAACTTGAAAGGAGAAGAGGTGACACCAGGAGGTAAATGTTAGCATCTGGGTAAGGCACAGGATGATCTCCGTGGCTATCCAGGATGAGATGGTGGGGGTGTGAGGCAGGCTGTCCTAGGCCATCTCTTCTGTGAGGTTAGACAGAGCCCTGGATCGTGACATTAGGGGACATCCTAGCAGAGAGGGTCACAGCTTTGGCCCCTGCCATACCCTGTGGCTGCTGAGCATTCAGAGGAACTACTGACAGGGAGCTTCCTTCCAGCTAGTCCTTAAAGCCCAAGGGGACCAAAGAAAGCCCTGCAAATCTTGATGGCCTAGGAGGAGGGTTTGGAACTCTGAAAAACCATCTTCCCACTGCAGGTACATTCCTGACAGATGGATGTGCAAAGGGAGAACAGTAGGATGTGCAACAGCCCAACCACATCCCCTTCACCTGACCTCCCGTAGATTCTTCTCCCTCCCCCTCCCCAACACAGCACCAAGTCTTGCACCCCTGCCTCCTTTCTGACTGTGTCGGATGGTTGGAAGATTATTTATTGCTTCATGTGCCTATAGAAGCTTTGCTATTAGCCTACAAGCATATCAGCAGTGCTTCAGATGGGCAGGCCATGCTTCGAAAATGAACAGAGTCGGGAACTGGGGATCATAAAATATACAGCTGGAGAGCACAGTGTCATGATATGCCCCCCTCCAGCTGAGGAGCATGCTGGGAGTATCAAGCGGGCACAATGACCCCTCAGGCAGGGTGCTTTTCCTCTAACACCTCCAGGTGCGACTGACTCTACAAACACAGCAGCTATGCAACCAACTGGGGAGTAACCCAGGCCAACCAGAGCAGGGAGAAATGTCCCTTAGCTGCTTCCCAAGATGAGAACCAGAAGACCAGCCACCCCAAGTATATGTATACCAACACATGCAGCCTGGGGAACAAACAAGGAGGAACTGGAACTCCGTGCCCAGAGAAAGTTATGATGTCCTAGAAATAACTGAAACGTGGTGGAACAACTCACATGACTGGAGGATCGTGATGAATGGCTATAGGCTGTTTACTAAAAACAGGCAGGGAAGAAGAGGAGTAGAAGTCACACTCTATATTAAGGAGAACCTTGAATGTATAGAAGTCGATTACAGTGATTGTGGAAGCCCTATTGAATGCCTCTGGGTCAAGATGAGAGGGGTCATCTCCAAGGGAGATCTTATAGTAGGCATCTGCGACTGACCTCCAAACCAAGATGATAAGGACAACAAAGCAATACAAAGCTTAAACAAGCTTCAGGTCAACAGAACCTGGTTCTTAAGGGTGACTTCAACTACCCAGACTTCTGTTGGAATTACAGGCCCATCAGTCTTACTTCAGTCCCTGGAAAAATTATAGAAGAAATCCTCCTGGAGGCTATCGCAAGTTAGATGAAGCACGTGATTGTGACAAGCCAGCACAGATTCACCAAGGGCAAATCAAGCTTGACAAACTTGATCCCCTTCTATGACAAAGTAACCTGCTTGGTTGATGTGGGGTGAGCAGTGAACACTGTCTGCCTGGATTTCTCCAAGGCTTTCAGTATAGTTCCCCACAGCCTCCTCCTAGAGAAACTGGTATGTTATGGTCTAGACAAGTGGTCCATGTGGTGGGTGGGGAACTGGTTGACAGGCCATGGTGGTAAATAGCTCTTTTTCAAACTGGCAGCCTGACACAACTAGGGTTCCCCAGGGCTCTACATGTGGGCCAAAGTTCTTTAATATCTTCATAAGTGATATGGATGACGGGATCAAGTGCACCCTGATGATACCAAACTGAGTGGGAAAAGTGGACACTTTGGAAGGGAGATCCACCCTGCAGGAAGACCTGGATAGGCTGGAAGAGTGGGCTAACAAGAGCCTTAAGAAGTTCAGCAAAGAGAAATGTAAGGTCTTGCACCTGGGAAAACACAATCCAGGAGTGCAGCACAGGCAGAGATCTACCCAGCTGGGGAGCAGCTCTGTGGAAAGGGACCCGGGGGTCCTGGTGCACAACAAGCTCAGTATGAGCGAACAGTGTGCTGCTGCTGCAGCAAAGAAAGCCAATGGGACGCTGAGCTGCATCAACAAGGGCATCACCAGCAGAGATGATGAAGTCATTATCACCCTCTACTCAAGGCTTGTCAGGCCACACATGGAACAGTGTGTTCAGTTTTGGTCCCCACTATGCAAAAAAGATGTGGACAGGGGAGAGAGGGTCCAGAGAAGGGCCACAAAGACGACCAAAGGACTGAGAAGCCTGTCGTGAGGCAAGGCTGAGAGAACTGGGTTTGTTCAGCCTTGAGAAAAGAAGGCTTAGGGGAGACCTTATCACCACGTTCCAGTATTTAAAGGGTGGCTACAAAGGAGAAGGAGACTCTCTTTTTATAAGGCATCAGATGGAAAAGATGAGGGGTAACGGGTGCAAGTTAGTCCTGGGGAGATTCCGACTGGACACAAGAGGGAAAATTTTTCACAATGAGATCAGCCATTGGAATAATCTCCCCAGGGAAGTGGTGGATTCCCCAACATTGGACACTTTTAAGATTCGGCTGGATGGGGTGCTGGGCCATCTTGTGCTTTTGCCAAGAAAGGTTGGACCAGATGACACCTGAGGTTTCTTCCAACCTGGTATTCTACGATTCTATGATTCATTGATGGCTACAGAGAGACATGACGGAGAGCTCTATGTTTCCTCTGCTTTCCTTGGTTAGTGCTCGGTGACAGGCCATGTGTTGTCAAAATGGGACATTTCAGGAAGAGGTGAGACTAGAAGAGCACAGGCTGTGTAGTGACCGTGTAGGCAGGCAGGAGTTCGCTTTCCTGTAATACCATATGTTGCATGGGGCAGACTGGATATTTTTACCTGTGAGCTACAAGCCCCACTCTGCATGGCTCCTCTCTTCACCCTCCTCCCTTTGGGCACGGGGACGGCGACACCAGCAGATGTTGCAATGACAAAGCTTGGCCAAAAGCTTAAGAAATTGTGAGGAGCAACAAACCCAGAAGCTTTCCGAGTTAAGGCCAAACAAAGGAAGATGGCAGAGGGCAACATGCTCTGGATCCATCATCAGGAGGCAGAGAGGGCCTTGGTTCATCATATTATTATGTTTCTTCGTAATAGTAATAGCCATACACAGAAGGTCAGAGCCCCAACTTTTGCCCTGGCATGTGTCTTGAGTGAGAAGCTGATGAAGAAGCTCAGCGCAAGAGATGAAAGGGCTATGGGACAGACAAGTGGGGAGGCTGGGAGAAAGGTATTAAGAACCAGGAAGCCTATGTGAAAAGGAAGATTCATAGGGATTAATTTTAGGAAAAGCAGCCTAATTTTATTTTAGATAGAAAGGAAAATAGGGGATACTTGGATAGGAGTACATTTTTTTTTTCAAGTATGCATCCGTCTTGTGCACCAACTGCTATAGAGCTGGGGGGAGAAGGATAGAAAAAATATAAAAGAGACTTTTTTCCTTCCCTATGAATGGGCCTGGTGCACATGCAGAACATCATCTGAGCTACGTGTAGTATAAGGGGTAATATTAACCCAGCTGAGTTACAGGTAGTCTCTTCACTTCTGAAATACAGCAGGCAGCTGTTGTGGCAAGAGATAAGCAAGAAAAACAGAAGAGAAATGTATTGGGATGTTCTCAGGGCACAGCACACACCCTAAACGTGCCCTAACCTCCACCACGACTCCAGAGTCACCATGCCCGATGCTGAACTTGCAGGCAATACTCTGCTTGTGGATTTGCAAAGCAGCAGCTTTATTTTGCTCATTTAAGGCTGGCAGGGAGATAGGAAGGAGAGAAAAAGATTATGTGTATTTTATCTCAAAAATATTACTGATAGATTGTGTAGACCAAAGTCCTCTGATTTCTTACAGGACGAGTGGAAACTCCAAATTCTTTATGTTTTTCTGCCAGCCCTGGCCAGAAACACAGAGCCTTTGAACTCCCCCAGAACTGACTGCCCAGACAATCTTGCCTCTAAAGGAGTCAAATTGCACCTTACTAAAGCTTGGACTGAGCTCAACAACCAATGAAAAATTGGGCTGATAAGAGAGAGCTATTTCATATAGCAGCTGGTTTTTGCTAACTGCAAGCTGAATTTGTGGTAGTGATGGCAGAGCTGGAAAATGCCACATTACAACTTCGATGTCCAGATCCCTATCTCTGCTGCACATTAGATGATTTGAATTTAGGCAGCTGTTCTCTTTTTAAAACCTGAGGGTACAAGTTTGCTTTGGGAGTGTCTGCATACAATGCCCCTAATATAAATTCTAGTACCAAAAGTTGGGCAAGAGATACAGTGGTGTTGTGGTTTAACCTGCCAGGCAGCTAAAACAACCACACAGCCAGCCATCTGCTCAACCCCCCGCAGTGGGATGGGGGAGACAATCGGAATAAAGAAAGGTAAGATTCACAGGTTGAGATAAAGACAGTCTAATACGACAGAAAACGAAGATGAGGATGGTAATGGTAATAATAACAATAATAATAATGATAATTATAAAGAATTTACAAAACGAGTGATGCACAGCACAGTTGCTCACCACCTGCGGACCACCAATTCCCAGCTAGTTCCTGAGCGGCAGTCCAAAACCCCAGACAGCTTCCCCAAGTTATAGACTGAGCATATGGTATGGGACATCCCTTTGGCCAGTTGGGGTCAGCTGTCCCGGCCGTGCCCCCTCCCAGCTTCTTGTGCGCCCTCAGCCTTTTCATTGGCAGGCCAGTATGAGAAACTGAAAAGTCCTTGACTTGGTGTAAACATTGCCTGGCAACAAACAAAATATCAGTGTGTTATCAGCATCAATCTCATCCTAAATCCAAAACACAGCACCATACCTGCTGCTAGGAAGATTAACTCTATCCCAGCCAAAACCAGGACAGGTAGAATGACGGTGTGTTTAGTACTGAAGAAAATTATTCTGCAGAGGGTAAATCCAGCTGCACGTCAGGAGAGGATGAAAACAGAGCGCACCACTTCCAGCTGAAACAGACCCTTCGGAGCTGAGAAGTGTGGGTGACTGACAAAGAATAATTTGGCTGATGGATCGAGTCTCCCGTGACTACCTGTGGATAGTAAGAGAGTGGACTGCAGTTCCTTCAAATACGCTTGATTATCTGAATGACATTGCAAATCTCAAATTCAGATGTGTGACTGATTCCAAACACTGTTCTGCAGGTGTTCAATATCTGAAAGCTGCAAGCTGCTCACGATTAGGCAGAGATCACAGGACACTGCTTCTGAACCCCTGATTCCTGCCATATTAATATGTCACTGGGAATTGCCATTGCTGCAAATGTAAGATTAATTTTTCACTGCTCCTCAGGCACATTTTTTAAATTCAGTTTCCACAAATGTCCACGCCAGAAAAAAACCCTGCTGTATGAATATGCAACAGGGCAAACACAAGAGAAGCCATGACTTCTGTGATTCTGTCTGAAGCATTCAGGGTGTGATTTCTAGAAATTCTTTTCACAGTATGTACAACATTTCACATTGAAACAGTTTGATTATATTTGTACACTGTTATACTGTGTTATAGCTGTGTAGTAATGCTTATGAACTGAGCACAGGTAATTTTAGAAGCAGGACAATAAGGGAAAGTCAAATAGTCTGGAAAGAGCTAATGACTTAATAAGAGATTCTGTTATTGCTATTGTGCTTGACAGAAATGCTGCTTGCTTGCTACCCGTGACCATTATGGTGCACTTGTACCTGTTTGGGTTATTGCACCTGCAGGCCAGGTAAAGGCAGGTATTTGTAGGTTTGGTGAGGTGATCAGTGGCCCAGACTCATTTGGGAGGCTGAGCCTTCTGCCAACCGCCTCTTTTGATAAAATCATATTCTTCCTTTTCAGGATTTTCATTTCATGCCCATTCTGCCACTGCGGAGGATGCAGATCAGCGTGGGGAGCCCCGTGCCGGTTTCTGCGGCAGGGAGGGATGGTGGGGAGGGAGACGCTTGGCCGGTCAGGCTGGGCTGGGGGTGCCCAGAGTGGGGGCAAAGCCGTGGTCTGGTCAGGCTGCCAGGTGTGCCTTGGTGGGGTTAGTTCATATGAGACAAACCCAAGAGGTATCAGTGGTCTCAAAAGGTCGCGAATGGAGGTGTCTCAGTCAGTGGTGCCCTCCTGAGCTCCGGTGCTCTGCTTCCGAATTTGAATGCCATGATAAGATAAAAGCAAAAGCCGGTTTGTATTAGGCTGAGCAAACAAAAAGAGAGCAGGACTTTTCCATTTAAAATCCCAGCCAGTGCAAAGTGTCTAATTTCCCGTACCCTTTTCAGGCTGCAGCACAAACTAAGCTATCTCAGCACGGTTGTTGACACCTACTGAAATAAAAATGCATGAAGTAATCTTTGTGAAGGTCACAGTGACCTCAGTGCTTAGCACAAAATTCTCACTTAAGCCGGGGGTTTCTGGCACATCCTTGTTTGTAGCTAGGGAACCAGGCATTTTGCTTGATAGAGACATGATCTTCCGTTGGCTTTGCTCATTCCCAGCCTGACTTGGCTGCGCCAGAAGTACAGTTGGGCTGAAAAATGGCTGCTGATCAGACAAAGTGAATTCAAGGACACGGCTCAACGTGAACACTGAGAAACTGCTGCATCACTTTCGAACGAGGGGAACCAACTCGCGCTTTCCTCCTTGCCAAATTAAATAAGGAGCAGTTGCAAAGAAATGAATGAAACACATTTTTGCTGGAGTGAAGAAAGTGGGACAGTAAATAAAGGGTGATTTCTAAAAGAGTCTGGAGATTTTGAATCTCAGCGAGACTCCGGGAACCTAACCTCATTGCAGGTCGTTTCAAAAACTTTGTTGTAATATGTTCCTCCAACTGTGGTAGAAGTGGGAACAGCTACAAAATTTGACAACTCAAAACTTGGCTTCAGCACGAATTTTCCTTTAAAAATACAGATTCATTTTTGAATGGAGTGCAATAACTCTAATATTAGCGTTACCAGTACACTTAGGGCTAGTCTGAAATGTGAAGTATTACGTGATGAGGATTGAAGTGGGTCTCTCCACCGACATGTTTTTCCACTCTTCTGAATATCGTGCTGTCATTAATGCTAAGACCCAATACTACCAAAAAGGCTCCAAACCTACTTTGCAGCACTGCAAAAAGACCGTGTTTTAGGGGAACAGGGAAAGGGGCCCACGCTCATAACCCACGCGTGGGTTATGAAACTGCCCTTTGCTGCCTGCCACCCACAGCCCTGCCCTCGGCTGCCCAAGCGCAGGGTGCTCAGGGACCAGGGCTGAAGGAAGGTAAAAGATGTGCGCAGCCTTTCCTGCATCCCAAGCAACAGGACCTGAAAGGGCTTTTCTATTGGATTTCAACCCTTTAAAAGCAGATTAAGTATTAAAAACACGTGCAACACCTTCTTCAAACTAATTTTTTAACTTATTTTTAAAAAACTATGTGGAAATTAGAAACAAATACAGAAAAAAAATCTCCAACTCTCTTGATATATGCTCTGAATAATGAGCCTTGGGTCATGTCTGCAGCTCTTCACCTTAGAAAGAAAGCGTTTAAGAAAGTCATATACAAAGTACAGGTTATTGTGTGGTGTTAATGATAAAATGCCATTACGATGGTGAGCCAATACGATGTAACGGGGGGTGTACAGTTATTTAGCGCAGCCAAATAACACTGAAGCAAAAAGCAAAACAGGCTCACAAAAGGGAGACAACGAATCAAAGTGTTACTTTCCAACTCAGAAACATCAGTACAGAGGGCTGCAGCCCATGGGTGCAAATGCCACCTGATAGCACCTTGGGATCATCTTCGTCAGGGTAAAACAAATATTTTCTCAGACCCAGCAAGGTTTCTTTGTGGAGTTTGGGGAGCTCTTGTTAAGAGATCTGCATCCAGGGAAGAAAAAAAAAAAAAAAAAAGATGTATAGACTAATTACAAGGAGTGGCTAAGAAACAAAACTCCAGTCATTTTCAGAATGCACGACCTGGTGCTGAAGTGCTCAGAAAACCTGACTTTTTTTCAGTGCGTGAATTATTTCATCAAACTGATAGTTGCTGCAATTCACTGCCCAAAGCCATTGCTTCTGGTGAATGTAGAGCCATACCACCGAGGTAAATTAAATGTTAAGATGACATTATTTTCACAGAAAAAGGAGACTTTCCACTATTACAGCCAAAATCTATATTGGAAGGGAGCTGAGGCACCTTGTCAGCAAAATTCTCATTTTTTGGTTAAAAAAAAAAATCTTACCGGCTACACTAATTAACATGCAATGAAGCTCGAAAGGCTGCCAAAGCATCTACAGTAGCACAGTGAACAGTCAGAAAACTCAGACAAGAACTTAGTGTTCCTGCCTCGTCATGCTTCTTTCCTCCACGTAGGTGGACAGGCTGAAATGGGCTGCGTGACCTCCTTCTGTCAGAAACTATTATTCATGTTATGCCACTAATGCCCCTGGCTAGCTTGTCTGCCAAATCTTACATTTAAAAAAAAAAAAAAAAAAAAAAGTCATTGGGTCCCTTTCATCTCTCAGGACTGGCCGCTGCCACGGACCCTTGCAAGGCTGAGATAAACCCCGTGCTCGGTGACGGGCCGGCAGGGCCAGCCCTGAGGTCCTGCTGGGGCTTCCAGTGGGAATTGCAAAGGGAATCACAGCGGGAAATACACTGGGAATTGCAACGGCAATTGCAATGGGAATCACACTGGGAATCACAGTGGGAATTGCTCTGGGAATTACAGTGGGAATTGCAGTGGGAACTGCACTGGGAATTGCACTGGGAATCGCAGTGGGAATTGCCCAGCTGCAGCAGGGGTGCAGAGGTCCCACCAAAACAGCAGCTGTAGCTGCCGGTCTGCTGGGGTGGCCAGGGTGGGCAGGCACAGGTGCACCCCTACATCCCCTCCGGACACCTCCACACTGCCTCTTTCCGGCAGCGTGTTTCCCACCTCGTGTGATTCTCACGCTGCCAGTGCGGTGCTGTCTCTTCTAGCACACCTAGAGTAAGTCAGGGCTGTCAGGTACGGAGAGAGAGGCCCTCAGGGGGGGTGTTTCGGCTGGATGGTGAGCTGAGGGGCTTGCATGATCTAATCCTTCTTCAGGAACCTCTGGGGAGCCCATAAAGTTCGTTAGCATGGCTCGGAGCCTTTGCCTCCTGGGGGAAGGAGGTAGCATAGGACTTACTGCAGCATCTTTGGTCCTGAGTTGGTAAAATCGGAGCGTAGCAGGCACTGCAATGAGCATCCATCATTGCCAGGGCCGGCAGGGCAGCGGGGTGGCTTCATACAGCACCAGGGAAGCCCTCTGAGCAGGGACCCCGCAGGTGCTGCCCCATGGCCGGGCCACCTCGGGCAGGTGGGGGACCCCCCCGGCACGGGGGCTGGCAGCCCCCGCTGGGACGACGCTCATGGCCAGCCCTGCATGCGCGACCCCACTTTAGCTACTGCCTCATCATCCGCGTGAGCGATAATAAATCACGTAAAATTCAGGCCGCCCATTAAGCACCGTATGTGTGGGAAGCGGGGTCAGGGCGGCCTTTTAAAAGGTTGGGCTGGTTATGCTGCCCCGTGGCGAAGGGACGTATTAACGCAGGAGTTAAAAGCAGACTCTGCTCAACGGCGAGGAAGTTTATGGTCTGCTATGGCATTTTGTGAAATGAAATAGAGGTCTACATGCTCGGAAGAGATAACTTCAGGTGTTGCAGCCATCTAGGCTAGCAGAGGACTCCCACCTTGAGAGGTTAGCTCGCTCCCAGTGTTCCCAGTAAGGACACGTTTATCTTGTTTTCATTTGGGCTCTGAGTCAGGAAGGTAATAAAAAAATAACTCTTCTGAGTGTTCTTGCACTTTGTGTGTGTTTTTACAGGAATTTACAGACACCTGAAAAGGATATTTGCAAAATGACCTATGATCCTTAACCTGCAGTACACACAATAAATCTGCCACCCTAACCATTGCCAGCCTTTTTGAATGAATGGCTGCATTATAACAGCACATGTGTATGGCTACGGGGCTGTATATCTTATTGGACCTCATACTCCAATCAACATTTAAAAATAAAAGAAAAACCTATGTACAACTATCTACACATAAATTCTCTCACAGTGATTTGGCTCTCCCTTCTCCTTTGCCCCTTTCCACCCTGACTGATGGCTTTATTATACAAAGGACAGTAATAAACATCCTAGCTAAGCCAATGAACTTCTTCTCTCACACGTAAATACCTCCTTGGAGGATACTAGGTATGATCAACAGAAGAATAATGACTTTTTTCCCCCCAGTTATTCAGTGTTAATGAAATAACTGGTTATCAAAACGTAGTCTTGGATGTGATAGACTCCCAGTTTGTATCTCGACAGCAAAACAGACTTTCAGTGGGAGAAGAAACCAGTTAGCATCTTTAAAGGGAAAGACGTCACCCACCACTTTGGGCTTAGGGTAGCGCTACGTGAGTAACTGCCTTTTGGTTCATCAGATGACCTGAAGAAGAATCTAAACATAGGGTCAGATCAACCTAAAATAATTTTGACTTGTTTTCCCTTGCCAAAGTAAAAGCAAGAAAAGGTAATTTTCAATTTCAGTCAAACCAACTAAAATATAAGGTGCTGATTTTTGTTCATATCATATACATCATATATAAAAGCAGGTTGGATCCGCAAAACTGCCTGCATAAAAGAAGGCTGGATTCACAAAACTGCCTGCAAAATTTCCTTGTGCCCAGTCCAGCTCAGGGAGCAGCCAATATATACTAGAAGGTCAGCCTCACATCCACCTTCTGCCTGAGAGGATTGAACCCAGCTCTTAGGACCACGATCCAGCCCCGGGGCCCCAGGGTGCTCCAGGATGAGCTCAGCCTTTTCTGCTAAAGTTGGTTTTCATTGGTGACATAAATAAGCATTAATCCAGAAAATGAAGAACTTTCTAACTCATTGGTTAGGCCCCTCTGAGAAGGAGAAGACCTTAGTAGGTTGGCCAGGAAGTAGGTCCTCAGTTAACAATAATCTGTTTGCTGATGAGACTGCTGGTGTCTTTCACTGCCTTACTCAATACGTTTATTTCTTCCAATTATTCAACAAAATGAGCAATACAGCATGCCTGCATTTCCCTTGTCTGAGCTGAGGTCCCTTTCATAAACTCTCATTTCCTAAATTTGGCTATGTATCTGATGAGCTAATATACACACACAGCTATGCCCATACGCTTCTCACACGTACACAATGATTTCAGGGTGCCCTGAAATCAAATGCTATAAAACTACCGTGAAGAACATAAATAGCCAAAGAGAAGCCCCCCCACCATCTGATTTTGCTTGACCTCCCTGGGCTGTTATGCTGACGTTTTTTATTCAAGCACATTTTTGACATAGCATTTTAATTTTAAAAACTAATAAACATTGTAAATAGCCTATAGAATTTTTTGAAACATTCAAACAATTTTCCTTGGAGACCACTGACGATTTTGTTTTGACTATCTACATTTTTTGCATATTTTAGTATTAAAAATAATCACCTTGTAAGGGGAGGCTGTAGCATGGTCAAAGGACTAACAATTGACCGCAAACGGTCACAGTTTCTCAGAAGACAATGTCTCGACATTTCCCTGTCAAAAAACTTGGTGGCAATAGTCAATATTTCCTACGAAACAGTCTGCTTTACACAAAATCGGCATGTTATGCCAAGAAACCATGCAACCAAATTTTTCAGCCAGCTGTCAAGGTCAGGCAGACTATTTCCCAGCAAAGTACGCGAAGGAAGAAATTAAAAACCCAAGCATACAAACAAACGCTGCCCGTACCGAGCTGTCCCTTCAGAAGGTTTGGCCATAGGACTGAAAAGACATCCTTATGCTCTGCTTGGGCTGGTGCAGCAAAGGGCTCGATGGCCCACTGGCACACGCTGAAAAAAAATCCAGGTGGTTCCTGTAATTTCTGCCATCATACGGAGGCGGAAGCTGGCAGCTGCCCGGCCCAGCCGCAGGGTCCCTGCGCAGAGGAGCTCCCAGGGGAACGACGCACCCGCCTCACCTCCAGCCGCTGCCACAGTGCACGAGCGCAGAGAAGGGTGGGTGCGGTGCAAAACCCCCTCAGTCCCGAATCTGAGATATACGCCTCAAGAGGGAACAGCTTTTGTCCCAGCCTTCCTTCCACGCAGGGTTGTGAGGGGATCTCCTTTCCGGCGCAGATCAGAAATAAACCTCTGTTTTTAAGACATCTTCTCGGGCCTTTAGGGGGGCGAGGAAGGAAGAAGCAGGGGAAGGGGACGCGCAGTTCTGCAGCGCTCGCTGCGGGGACGCAGCGCGGGGGCCGGGCTGATGCGCGGGGATGCTCCCAGCCTTGCACGGCGCTTTGTTAGGAGAAGGGAAGCGGCTGAAGAAATGTTTGCCGGAAAATAAGATGGAGGAAGAGATTTCCTGTCTCCTTTTGGCTTCCCTGCGGGGTGAGACTCTGAACACTGGGCCGGCAAGGCCGAGCAGCGTGTGGGGGGCTGCGTGTGTGCAACCCCTGGGGAGGGTTTCCCAGCATGCGCTGCCCAGATGTGCTGCATCGGGCACGTCAGGATGGGGCTGATTTACTGCATCTGTACAGGCCATCTGTAGGGTAGGAGAGTGCCTGTGTGATAAACATCCCGGCCACGCCGGGCTCACTGCACGTGCACGGCAGAGAGGATTTATCTGCAGGCTGTGGCCCTTTGTTCAGCATTTCTGGATGTCCGGCAGAGACATAACGCCAGTTGTGCTGATGGAAAAATATCCCAAATCCTCAATCCTATCTGTACGACGCTTCCAGGCAGCCGTATGTGCGGACAGCCACTGCAGTACTGCTGAGGGTGTATTGCCAGGGCCCGCTCCGGCAGCTCCTGCTTGCATAAATGGCTTGCCAAAACCACCGAGGGACCTCGCTGGAGTCCCTGACTGCCGGATTTACATCCCATGTGTTTCTTCTTTCCCGGCTCAAGGCACGCATAACTCACTAGCGAACACAGCTTGACAACGGCAGGCAGAAGAAACAGCTATCAGCCGGCTGTTATTCGGCAGGGCCTCCGCTTCCCTCCCTAATTGGGGTGAGGCAACACCCCAAGGTAACGAAGCAATCCAGGGGAGCTGCAGCGGGCGGCTGCACAGATCCCTCATCCCGCCCACGGCACTGAAAGGCTTTTTAGAGCAAGTGTTGTAAAAGGCTGCGGGGTCCTGGCTCTGAGTGGCCGAGGATGTATTGCTATTTATAATCGTCGGGCGGATGATTCACGGCTTCGCACTTACACCATTAAAGGTAGCATTAGCACCCGGACCCTTTATGCAGCAACATTAGGGAAGGCTGAAAAACACTCCTCTGGAAAGGGCTTTGTCACCTTCCCTTCATCGTGAAATGGTCTCTTACACCAACCCTGTACATTTCAATTACCATACGCCGGTGTTTCTACCTCTTTCCCCGACTCGTAAAAATCACAGCCAATAAACACAAATCACCACCTGAAGGAGTCGGTGCTTTCCTCCCGCTTTAATATACTTGCCCATACTTCAAAGAAACCCGGAGAGATTCTCATATCGGCAGTGCCCAGGCTGCCTAGTCCTAGGCGAGGATTAGCCACGTGCACGCTTGGAACAATCTGCTCTTAGTTTGCTTTAACATGGTTTTTATCCCTCTAAATCACGCTCAGCCATTTGACCTGACAGCAGGCTAGTACACGACCTGTTTTGGGGGGCGGGGGGTGCAGAAGGGCAGGAGATTTTGCTCTTTTCTTGTTCAAAACAGAAAACCCCTGCCTGCATCTTGGAGGGTGAGCTTTTTTTTTTTTTTTTCTTTTTGGTGGGGAAATTTTCTTTGTGTTTGCTCCGTTCTTTCCCAATGGTAGCTATATTTTAAGATGCCAAGATAATGGCAATGACCTAAGGCTCCGTAATGAGAAGCTTTAGAGGGAACTATCAGGGGAGAGACAGCCACCGCTGAAAACACTTGTAGCCCTGCAAAACAGAGGGAAGGTAACCGGCAGGCACTAGTAACAGCAGAAGGAATGTAAGTATCTCGGTGCCAGACCTATCTTCAGCCTGCCCCTGTTTGTTTTTTTGGGGGGGAGCCTCCGGCAGGGCTTCCCAGGCATTGATGCAGCATTGCTTTCACCTGCCTGCTGTGCTGGCAGGTGGGGAGAGCTGGAGGGCAGGAGGCAGGGGCGGCCGGCAGCAGCGCCGGCTCCCTGGCAGGGGTTTTCCCCCCATCCCTGTGCGTTCCCGCCGAAGGGCTGGGATTTGGACAATGCCAGTGCTGTGGAGCAGGAAAACAAAAGTATCTTTTCATTCGGGGCTCTTGCGCAAAGCGGTGGCACTTTAAAACTTTCCAAGTGTTGCATGGGAGTTTAGCATGTGACTCCCATTAAAGTCAATATGAGTCGTGGCAAACAACCCCCCGAACACTTTGAAGATATGCTGCAATTTATGTTTTTCTGATCTCCGCTTTAAAAAAAAAAAAAAAATAATAAAAGGAAAACTATTGTAGACTGGGACTTCAAGGACAGCTTTTCAAGAGCAGTTCTCTTTCCTTGTTTGCTCCTAGACATAAATCACGGCAGGAGGGAGTGCAATCAGTTAGGCTGTTAGCCAGTGATGGCACAGCAATGACCGGGCAAGGGGGGGAAAGAAAGTGTTGGTGAAAACTATATATTGATTACTTAAGCCTTGTACAAAAGTACCGACCACAAAGAAACCCGGGTTGATTTCAGTATGATGTAAAAGCTTCCCGTGGAAAAGCTGAAGTGTTTAACAGAAACCAGAGGGGAAGCCGTGCTGCGGGGTCTGCGCCAGTGCCAAACCTCCCCGGGGAGCCGGGTGGTCAGGGGAGCCGGAGGCACGTGGGGGTCTCGCTGCCCCCTTCCCTGGGTGGGCTGATCTAACAGGGCCACTTACCTTCTGTGCCATGTCTGGGACTGGTGGTACCCACCGCGTGCGTCCCCCCCAGTGAGGATGAAACCCAGCCTGGCCAGTGTGGCTAACCGAGAGCTCCTCTCTCCAGAAGTAGAGGCTTGAGGTTCGACTTGAAATCAGCAGGAATTTCCCTCCTTCCTCCCCCCCCCCCCCTTTGCAAGGAACAGCCCAAATGTCATTTTCCTCCCCCAGACTTGTGTCCAAAGCCCATCAGTGATGACAGCAACCAAAAGACAAAGCCTCATGAAGCTGCGGTTTAGGTCTCCAGCTGCTTTTCCCAGGGATCCAGATTTTTAAGTGACCAGCTGTAATGCTTACCAAAACAGAGATTTCTCTATTACAGGAAACGTCAGTGTTCCAGCACAGACCATATTTCTGAAAATTTTCTGCAACCGAAAGAACCTAACAAAAAATTCCCCTTCCTTTCAGCAAGAGGGGCATCCAGCTGCTTACAGGTCCCCAGTCCGGTGCCAGGTGGACTGGGACAGCAGAAGCTCTGTGACGCGTGGCCCAGCATCCTCAGCCCCTTACCTGAAAATGAGGTCCAGGATCTTTCACAGCCCTGTTGTTGGGTTGTACAGGGCTCCTGAAACCTTTCCTGAAGAAAATGGTCCAGGTGCAGTCATTTCCTTGAAAACTGAAGCAAAAATAAAACAGTATCTTCCAGCAGGAATAAAACATGATCAGAAGTTGCTTTTCTTTTTAGATATGGTCATTGAAACAGTCCCACAAGCTCTCACTCTGACAGTGAAAAACCTTTCAAGGACGAGCTCTTCCCTACAAACTTTCTCTGCCTGCCTCTGGTTTCCCAGCGTTTCAATGCTCCTGACAGCCACTGAAAGCCACGTTTTCCAAGGGAAACCTTTCAGTGCCATGCTGTACAACCTGTGCCATAGCAAACAGGATACTGGATTGGAGCATCCTGAAAATCAAGCCTGGTCATATCCACGCATCAGATTTGCAGACTCTCAAACCGGGATCACCCGTACCCCTGCTTTGTGGCTGTGACTCACGGTCCTCCCGGCTCCCTGCTGTCACCAGCGGGCCCAGGGACGATGCCTCAGCTGGGAGAGTGCCTGGGACATCACCTCCACATGTCCCACTCTGCAAAGCCCTCCCCAGTGCCATAAATCCCGTCCCCCAGCCCCGCCGTTACAGGGTGCCAGGAGAGGCCAGCGGCCGATGCTGCTGGTCCCCCCAGTGACGCTGTGCCAAGGTCACTGCTACTGACTAGCGCTCCCAGGTGAACATCACCTAAGTGACCTCACCCTCCACGTCTTGGCACCCCTCGTAGTGCTCCTCAAAAAAATAAAAAAGTTTAAAAGAGAAAAAAAAAATGGTTTTGCATCTCTTCAGCCCCTAAGGAGCCACCATAAAAGGGGATGAAAGATTTATCACTGCAGCGGTAGAACGGCAGCACAGTGAGTATTAAATAACTACAATAGAAGGAGACAGGATTTGTTTTGATGAATAGTAAGTAGAACAAATGAAAAATTCAGTTTCCAGTGAGAACTATGCACTGACTGGAGTTAGATTAAATGGATAAATGCAGAAAAATGGAGAAGTGAGAAGTTTTTGATATTTCCTTGATATTTTGTTGTGACAGTTTCAGAATAAATTGTTTCAACGCATTATTTTGAGAGGATGTTTTTACTTTAAAATTCACCTGAATTGAGAAATAGTGAAACAACACATCATATATTATCCTGAACCAAGGTGTGGTTTGTTGTATTTGGTTTTGTTGGGTTTTGTTTGTTTGTTTGTTTGTTTTTTAATTTAGTTACTGATCTATTGAAAAAATAATCCATCCAGGTAAGGCTGAGCAAAATCAAGGTTGATAAGAGGCCTGATAATGTGATTGCCAGCCACTCCTGTCCCTGCCTGGCATATAAAATCTTTTCAGGAAATTAAAACCTCCATAATAGCGTAAGTGGAATATGCTTCTCTGCACTCACCTCCTCTAACATTTATTCTTCATTTTATCTTGATATGTCCTTGTCTCACTTTTCATCTTGTGTGGGATTTTTTATAAAATATATTTTATTCCCAGGACAGAAAGCACCGGACTTTAATGATCAGCAGGTGAGAGATGACATCCAAGAGAAAATTCAGTGCTGCACTAGAGCAGATTCACGGGGATGCCTGGGATCAGGTTGGATGTGGTTTTCTTGGCCAGTGAAATGCATCTGTCCAGAAAGTAAATGCATCTCCCTCAGGTTTTGGCGTAGCCTCTACCTTTATTTTCAGATTAGAAAATTCCAAGAGGCAAAATCAAGAGGAGCCCACTCGTATTTTCCCATCCCAGTTACGTACCTTTGCACATCGAACTTCCCAACTATTTCCATGACAACAGATTACAGACTGACACTTTTTTTCCTCCATGGGCAGTGAATTTATAAACCAGGAATTTATGAAGTATCATTGTTAAGAGATGCATCAGGATCAGACAGACATGCCACGCGTTTCTGAAATAACTCACGCCTGGCTGTCGAGAGGGTTGGGGCGCTTTGTGAAACACCGTGCTTAGCATTCACACCGCCGCCGTGTCACTAAATATCACCCGCTCGCGCCGGAGCCCCGGTAAGTGGCGAGCAGATACAGCGCGTCATAAATCACTTGCTGTATCCTCGCTTTTATGCTTCTGTAGTTTTATTGCTTTACTTTAGCTGCTAGCTGTTGTAACCGAATCAATTAAAAGTTTACTTATCGCGTATCACCCTCGGGTAGGGAACGTGTGGGCGCTCCCCTGCATCCCTGGTGCTGCAAGATGGGTCCGGCTGCGGGGACCGTCTCCTGGCCCCATCCCAGCAGTGGGGCTGACGGCATCCTCACCCACGGCTCTCCCACCAAGGTGCCAGGCTGGCATGTGGGGTCCTCGGGGCTACCCTGCACCCCAAACACAGCCCGGAGCCTCTTTCTAGCTCCTGCCACCAAAAGCAAGCAGGAGGCAAAGCGCAGCAAGCGAAAAAGGAGCAGTACCCAGAAATCAGCCCCAAAGAGCCCCCACGAGTGTGGTCACCGCCCTGATAGCAAAGCCCCATCGTGGCGGGGGTGACCCCCGGACACGGGGGGAGCCCCGGGACGGAAGGACTAAAGTGCCCGTGGCCTGGCGCTTCTTCACAAGTCACCTTGGTCCCATCTCGGCTACGCAGAGAAACTCTTAAAAGCGTGAAGGGAAGGTGCAACAGACGTCGGGAAAAGAAGGGCCTCCTTTAAAAGCCCCAGTTTGATTTGTAGTTCAGCAAGTTCACAAGAATGATTGCTTGAAGCAGAAGGAGAGGTTAACGTGCGAACGCTTCACCCTTGAAAACCCGGGTACCGCTCCTGATTATGTCACAAGTAAAAAATAAGATTTTTTCCAATACGCAGAAAAATTAATAAGACCTTTAATGAGTCCATAAAAACATTAGGATAGCTTTAGTCACTTTCTTTTTAGTAACTATTAGGCTTGTACATTTTCTTAATGGAAGTGCAGAGCAAGAAAAGTGCTTCCTCATGAAGAAAAACGAGGAAATGGCTGCTAAAAGTGGAATAGTCAAGGATGTGGAAATGTTGCTGGCTCCTCTATCCGTGTGAAGAAATGGGAGGGAGAGTCAGGGGAGAGTGAACTGCCAGGCAAAGGAGACTTCAACAGTGAGGACATAGCTGAGACACGTACAGGACACTTTGGGGAGATTACTGGATGTTTCTGTATTACAATTTTTTCCTTTGAAAAACAGCAAGACCGAACTAATGTAAGGCAAAACCATTTTTGTAGGGTTTTCTTTTACTGGCCACCAAATAGTTACTAGCTTTGCTACGTTTATTTCTGTCTGGTTACATTAATGTTAGTAATGCAGATTCACTTCAGAATGAATTGAGAGATGGAGGTAACAATCTTACTGCTAAAATCAAAGGGGGTTTTTAATACCGTAACAGCCTCCCTTGGAAAGAGCGCCTTAAGTCCAGAAATATCACACTAAGGGAGATCCTTTAAACTGCTTTCTGCTTTTTTTTTTTTTTTTTGTCCTCCCTTTTATATTCATTTTAAAGTACTTTTCAACAAAGCTGACTAATAAGTTAGATGCAATTCCTAGCGCTGGCACTGCACTCATCTATACTGCTGTTGACTCGTATTTGCTTGCCACCCTCTGCCTCCTGCTTTCCTTGTTACCTGCGAACTTGTTCAGCAGCAAGTCTCCGTGAAGCCTTTCCAGCCCAGCTGTGGGCAGCTCAACCCCCCCTGCCCCCAACTCCTCTCCGCCCTGCAGCGGAGCAGCCCTTACAACCCACTCCCCGTGTGACGAGGGGCACTGGGGAGCCAGGGCTGGTGACCAGCGAAGCTGCGGGCAGAGCATCACTCCTGGGACATTTCGGGTGGCAGCAGGAGGCACCCAGGCGGTCCGGCTCCCCTGGATGTCCGGCTGGGAGGCTGACAGAAGGAGCGACATGATCTAGGAGCAAACCACCAGCTTCACTAGCAGTTCAGCAACATGGGAAGAGGAAACATCATTGGAGCTCTTCCTTCCTCGCGCCTTAGGAAAGGTGCTGACAGCGTTTCGCAGTGCTCTGGAGACGTGGTGACATTTTCAGGTCTGCTGCTCAATTGTCATCAGAGCCTCCCATGTACCCTTTGGAGTGTTTCCACAGTGTCCCTATTCCACGAGGTCCCAGGAGCTTTTGCTGGGCATTGCTGTCAGGTCTGACCGACACATCTGCAGCAGAGGCACCTGCCACTTCCCAGAGCATTTTGCCAGCCCAAAGCCTCCCGGTGGTGGCCCAGCCGGGCAAGGGGAGCTGCACAGCGCCTGGGGAGCACAGCACCTGCCCTGAGAGCCACGCCGGGGCCACGCTCTCCGTGGTCAGGGCTGGAGGGCTGTCCACAGGAGATGAGGAGGGATCAGGAACTCTTAGGAAAGCAGGAAAAAACGGAGAGGCAGAAGTAGTCAGGGCCACCCAGGCAAGACAGACACAGTTGCAGGGCTGAATGGTCCCTGCTACCCCCCCGAGCCCAATCACCCCTGCTCTCTGGGCACCCCCAGTTCAGCTGCCCCCAGTCCAGTCATGGGTCCCAGCACCCTCTGGTTCAGCCCACCAGAGGGGCAGGAGTGGGGCCAGCTGGGACCCCAGACACATGTGATGTGAGAGAAGTGAGTGTGCCCAGGGCAAAAGAAGGGGGTTGCTTTTGGGGGACTGTTGAGGGATATTAGTTGTTTAACATAAATAAGTTTTAATTAGAATAAATTACTTAGGATTATAATATGCTGTGATTTGTGCTGTTTGCTTAGCTTTACTTAGCATGGGTAGATAGATTTGCTGAAGCCTTTAGGCTGCGATAGAGTTATTTTTCTTAGTTTTTTTCGTAGCGGCTGGTACAGTGCTGTGTTTAGTCTTTTAGCATGGGAAAGTGTTTTGATACCACACTGATGTTTTGGTAGTGTTTTTCCCAAGTCTGAGACTCTTCAGTTCTCCATGTTCTGCCAGCGAGGGCAGGTGCCCAAGGAGTGTAAACCAGAAGATAAGGAGGCTCCAACCCTCAGCTGAAACTGCAAATCCACAAGATAAAAGCCTGCCTGGACACAGAAAAAGAATCGAATTAGATGTTAGAAGACCCCAGACCAATAGTCACCATTGGACTAAGGGATGTGTGGACAGTGTGTGAAGGGCGCGTGAGGGACGGCTGTATGGGACCCAAGGGTGTAATTGTCCCGGGATTTCTTTGTTCTGGGTCCTTCTCTTTGGAGGCACCCAGCCTGGGCTGATCTTGCTGCTGCACCTTTCAACTAAATTCATTAGTTTATAAAATCCGATGCCTGAGACTCTGCTGTGGGAAACCTAGGGTTGAGCCTGAAGAAGGAGGAAGCGTGCCCAAGAATAAGAGCGTGTGTGTGTGCACGCGCGTGCGACACCATGAATTGTGTGTGAATGCTCGGGCAGCAGCTCCTTTAACAGGGACGAGATGAAACGTCTCCCCTGAGCACATGGGCACTTTCTGGGGTCAGTCACACCATGCACGCGTGCGGGTGCTGGCGTGCCCTGCGGTGTGGGGCACCAATGGTGGCAGCCAGCTCGCCAGTCCTGGGTGCAGGAGCCAGCAGCACAGTCGCAGCAAGGGCACCTCATGCGCTGGCAGAGCTCTCACCCCATGTGCCCATCGCCTAGAGAAAGCTCCAGCTTCACTGGCAAGGCTGGCCAGCCTCTACCCCCAAATTATTCACCGTTTCCATCCATTACAGGAGTTATTTAAGCAGCAGAAGCCATAGAGCAGACATTCAGCCCCGCACAACACCCCAGCAGAGCCTGCAGTGCTACATGCGGCCCAGCATACTGTGGAAGCTGAGTTCCTGCATTAAACCTTGTTTTCTCCACATATTCAGGAATAAGGGATATGACATTCCTGTGTGCATTTACAGGGGACCCCCTTCCTCACACCCAGTCTCTGGGAATTATCAACACGGGCTGTCTAAAAAGCAGGGTACAACTGTTCACCGTTGCTTTATCCCATGGCTTACAACTCCAGAGCTTGCTGACCGCGTCCCGTCCAGTCCAACAGAAGTGGGTGGTTGGAAGGGTGACCAGGAAGGTGCACCAGCAAACACCCAGCTCCACCGGCACTTTGCTGGGGTCCCGCCTTTACAGAGATGGCAAAGCCTGGTACTGCTAGTAGCGCTGGGTTCGGATGTGCCGCTCGCGATGCACTGATCCCATATGTGCTTCTTCACATGTGCCTTGCAGAGCTCACGTTAGCCCATAAGGCCCTACCGCATCCAAGATGCCAGACATCAGAGCCCACCTCCCCATGCAGCATCCTTTACTCCCTCAAGACAAGCAGCCCACCGCCACCGCCCCGAGCCGAGGACGCCGGGCGGCGAGACACTTGGGCCTCGCAAAGCACAGAACCTGCAAATCTTTTAAACTTTGGCCCTGGGTCCTCGCACTCCCGCAGAGAGGTGGGACAAGCTCAGCACGCCGCAAACAATTACAGGGAGGTGGAGGAGAGACAAGCACCGCTCGGCTCTGTGGCAGTCAGCAAGCAGATGGCTCTCTCAGCTTGCTTCGAAACTGAGCTCCAAGGCGTGGAGGAAGGCCAAAATCCATCCACTTTCCTGGGGGCTGGGTTTTTAAAACCCGCGCTTTATGCACTACTGTTGTATAAATCTTAGACTTGCTCACTTTCCCGCTTCCAGGCCGAGCTGAGCCGAGCCGAGCCGAGCCGAGCCGAGGAGACGCGAGGCAGCCCCCTGCGACCCCTGGTACGCAGATCCCAGCTAACACATCCCATCTGCCGCAGTGAATCAGCAAAATCCATCAGTATTTCCCATCAGGATTTTGGCACCTGCTACAGAGTGAGTCGACAGCCGAACCTGTTATTCCCCGCTGCAAGAATAATAAGCTTGCATTTTCACAATGCTTTTCAGTGGAAAGTTTCCCAAAGCATTTCACAAACACCACGAAGCATAGAAAAAGGGGCTGTTCCTGCCAAAACCTGAAGCACAGCCGTTATGTTCTGGAAAACAGCAACTGCTAAATAATGAAGAGAAACAACACAGAGCTTTTTAGGAAGCAAAAACAAATGGCTGGAGGAGTGTGGAAAGACATCCTGGAAACTTAGCTAGAATTAATTTGAAAAAAAAAAAAAAAAAAAAAAAAAAGAAAAAAGCTGTGGATATGTAACTGTCTTGGCTTTAATTTTCATTTCAAAAGGCTTCCTTTTGTTATTTATGTGCCAGGCTCCTGCTTCTTTGGAAGACAATCAGGGAGGCAATTTCTGCCTTTATTGAAAAAAACAATGCTGAAGAGCATTTAGATCACTTAGATGTCCTCCAGTCAGCAGAGCAGCAGGGTCTGATGAGTGCTGCTTGAGGTACAGAAGGGAGTTGCTAGGGTAATCTCAGAAGCGATAGTAATTATCTTTGAGTGCTCATACAGGAAAAGGGAAATTTTGGAGGCACAGCTGGGATTCAGGTCCAGGTTAAGGTCTCTGACAGTAGGTCTCCATGTCAGAACTGGGTGCCTGAGTTTCCATTTTCAGCAGTGGAGACCCAGTCAACGGAGGGTGAGGAGCAATATGCCTCATCCCAGAGCAGACACCGATGGGCAGCTCAGCCGAATTCCTTTCCAAATTATACACTAGCGTCCAAACTTGGGTATCTTGGGCCATTTGGGACTCCTTGGGGTGTCCTGAGTGTTCATAAGGGGCTGACGTATGAGATGTAGCCAAGGATGCCTTTCTGGAGCGGCAGCTGGAAGCCAAGGGTGGACCTCAGGCACCTCAGGGGGCACAGGAGAGCTGTGTTTGCCGAACTCCCTCCCAGCCTGGACCCCCCATGTCTGCGGTGGGAGTGCAGAAACCTCATCGCCCAAGCAGACACCAAGGTGCGTGCACCTACAGCTCACTGCCTTCAGCTCGGACTGCATTCTGTCCCTCAGCTCTGTTAAAGCTAGAGACAGAAGGGCTTCAGAGGACTTTAAATGAAAGGTCCTACCAGCAGGAAAGGGCAAGGAATATCTGAACTTCAAATGCTCATCTGCGCTTGCTGGCTTGAGCTCCAGGTAGGCAGTCGCAATGGTCTGACACTTACACACTTGGTGCCTAGGGAATAGAGACACGATGGAAGAGCGATTACTGAAAATATTGCTGGGTTTGCAGGCGGTGCCTTCAATTCCAGTAGAAAGTATTCAATCATTGTATCATTATATATTTTCCAGTGAATTTGGTGTCAATGATCTCTCATTGCACCTTGTAGGAGTTTTAGATTATTTTTTTTTTTAGGAAGACTGCTGCTCCTGGGTCTGTAACACTCCAGGAACAGTCATGTGAGAACACATATTGAATGCATTTTTGCATTTCCTAGAGATTATCAGATTATGGTTGTGAAATTGCAGGTTATGATTTAATTACTTTTCATTATCTGAGATGTGGAGTTCTTGAACCTGAGAAACCCACTCCTTCAAAAACTAAACAAAAATCAATTGTTAAAAAATAGTATCTTCTGTAACCATTTCTATAAACCCTTCTGGAAAAATCCCCTGCACATCCCCAAGGCTACAAAAGAAATGAGTTTTACTGTTGAAGAAAAAACAACATATCTTTCTGAAATAAAATTCTGAGTTCCATTCTGAGGCAGTAGCTTTATCCTGAAATGCAGTGGCTTTCCATACTCCTGTGTAAATTTTTCTTATTTCAACAAGACCTCGCCTTTAATACTGCAGTAGATAAAGTACCTGGGAAAAGCTGTTTAATAACTGACAAAATGTCAAAGTACGTTTCTGCAAAACAAAGAGATTTATAACGAAATGTGTGTTCTAGCTTTTATTTCAAATTCTTTATTAACATGTTCAAATATTTAAATTAATCCCAGGGAAGAAGGGGAACAGAGATTAGATGCCAAATTAATTGATTGGCTTAAAACAAAGACTACCCTGAAAAAAATCCCCATCACATGCCGCTTTGTATGTCTGCTTAACTTGTGTAAATAATTGCAGATGCAACTAATTAGTTTAAAATATTACCAACCAATAGCAACAGTGGAACAGCAAGCATCCTCAGAGATGCTGGTTTGAGATGACATCTCTTTTGGAAACTGCCTGGTTTTGATTTTGTAGAATCATACAAACGTAGGCTTAGCTTAAACCTCAGGAGGTCAGCTGATTTTAATCCATCCTCCTGTCCTCAGGCAGGAGTGAACATCCATTACGGAGAGATGTGTGGCTTGTTTTAGCCCTAAAACACTCCACAGTCTCAGTAGCCCATGCCAATTCTTAACAATCATTACATTTAACCTAAATCTCTCATGTTGCAATTTAAGCTGATAATTTCTTGTCTTGCCTTCGGTCATGATGAAGAAATGAGCAAAAAGCTACTTCTAGCAAGTTTATACACATTTTAAGACACTCTTGAGAACCCTGTCTTCTCTTCAGTATTCCCTTTCAGGAAACAAATAACTCAATCCCTCCCTCATTCCCTCCCTCTTTTCCATCCATCCAGCCAGCCAGCCACCCACCCACCCAGCCACCCATGCTGTATTTCCCAGATGTCTCACAACTTTCTTTTTTTCTCCTTTGTGTTCTCTATAATGTATCTTTATTTTTCTTCACCTGAAGCTTCCATCCCTGGAGACAGATTTGAAGTTTGCTAGTCAGATATGTATTCCCTTTTCAAGGTCACCATTTAGCCCACATCTCCCTAGTGTTCTTACAAGTGTAGATGCTCCCACACTTAGGGCTCTTGGCTATTTTGGATGGGAGACTGTCTGCTGTTTTCCTTCAGAGGCAGATGGTCTGATCCAGCGTGCGCACCCAACCCCACGCCAACAGGAAGGTCAGGGCTGAGCAAGGCACAGTGTAGTCACCCATCTCCCCTGTCTGAGATGACATGTGTGCAGGCTGGAGGAAACAATTTTTTCTTTGTGTTCACTGCATGTCTGGCTGCCTGCTCCATAGGTCTGAAGTGTTTCTCTTTTGGATCCTTTGCTCACCATTCCCCTAACAGAAAGAGTCCGGTAACTGGTTTGTGGCTGAAGGATGCCATCAGGTGCCCACCAATTAGTATCTAGATGCCCGAGGTACTTTAGGAGACTGCGAGACTCTGCAAAGCACAAACACTTTCTTGACAGTCTTGTAGGACCTGCTTCAAATGCTTGAAGAAATTAGTGCTGGAAATAGAAAAGCATGAAAGACTTAACCAGGAGGCATGGGAATACAATGACTCCTTCCTTGGCCAAGATTCACACAAGCACATCCGGGGAAAGACAAAGTCCTGGGCAAGATCAATAGTGGTGTCTTGTGTTATTGTGTACCTACCGTCATTTCTAATTGTTTACAATGTTTTGACTCAGGTGGATTTTTCTTAAAGAGATGGGTTTGAAAAATGATTCCTGAGGAAAGACTGCTGGGTTATCGAGGCCAGTTTCTGCTGAGTTAGGAAACCTTGGACCTTATAAGAATATCAAAAGCTGGGTGTATGTGATCTGAGATGGGAGCTACAGTGAACATTGGGAAGTGAGTTTACATCTTTTGGGAAGAGCAGAAGTCACAACTTGAGTCTTCAGTGCAAGTGTCTAAGGAAAAGTGTAATTGCTTTATCACCTTCTTAAGGTCAGCGTCATCCCCACAGTGTTCAGCTTGACTCATTTAATTTCAGATTAATCTTCCTTTATTTTGGATTTTAAAATCCACTGGTTTTGGAAGAAGACATTCACCGAGTACTCAAAACCAGAGGCAAGCTCTGAAGTACAGTTTTGTATCGCAGTCTTGTAGGACTCAAATCTGTCTCCTATTAAAGTCAAGCGAGCAGTAAGTTTAATGAGAATTGAATCCTGATCATCCAAAATATGGCCTATGAAGTGAGGGCTGTTCAGTGTTGCTGAGCAGTTTGGCTTTAGCAGGCTCAAGGGCAACCTTCGATTGCACTGCGGTGGTGAGGCATTAGATGGAAAAGCTGCAGTCTTGCTGCTATAGCAGGGCAGGGAATTAGCTTACCCAGCCCATTAGGTATGATACGTCTGTTTCAAATGAACTTTCCCATCATCTGCCTCCTTCCCCTCCCTTGAAAGAGATCGCCATTTAAGCATAAAAAATAACGTAAGGGAGAGAGAAACATTATGACTTAACTGCTGGAGGCACTTATCTTCCTATATGGTATAAAGTGCCTTGACAGTCACTTACACTAGATACCCACTAAAATTGGGCGACATGAATCCTATCCTTTGTGCTTTCTTTCACATTTCCAATTAAAAACCTGATGGAATTCCAGAGCCTGATGAATTTTAATGGATCCTTTCCACTGACTCCAGAGGCTCGAGACAGGCCGACCCATCCCACTGAGACGGCACACAACACTTTGAGCTGGAGTCACCGGAGAGCTGTTCACTGCAGATGTGGCCGGCGGGGTTTAGGATCATACCCCCTGAGTGCTAGAGGTGACTTCCCTCTCCAGAGATCCTGCAGAAGCAACGATGTGTGAGTGTGGGTAGTGCCAGGGACAGGGGAGCCCAAAGTTCAGGGCCTCGCTTCACTTGATTCAAACAAGAGGTTTGAAACAAAGGACACATCTATTGCTGCGCTGTGAAAAGCGGGGCGGAGAGCCCCAGCCCAACAGGATCTACCTCGCTGCCAGAACAGGCGGATTTTACAGCTGTGTCAATAGAAAGCTGCACCCAAACTGCTGGCCCCGCTGGGCGGCAGGGCTTGCCAAGAGAGGCACATCAAACGGGCTTGTGTTTGAGAGGAAGGTGTGCCCATGGCGGCGTTTCAGACCGAGGTGGTCTAACTTTGAGCATCCTCATCAAAGCGTCCAAAACTCAGCAAAAGGCTCCACTATTATCTAAATATGATTGTTTATTATCAGCTGAGATGCCATAGGGACAGCAGGACCCCAGCTGGTGGTCCAGAAGGGCACAGGGCACCCACAGCTGTGTTGTCACATCTGCCAGTCTCACATGGATGTCTCAGACAACCTATGATATCGCACATGGCTTTAGACACCCCACGGTTAAGCAACTGTACCAAGCCCTGGATCACCGTTGATTGCAAATGGGAGCTTAAACATCCATCCCACATAGGTCTATGTGACAATTTCAAACCAAAGCACACCTGCTGTCTCTACAGGTACTCTGGATTAGCCAGTTTAAGTTGGCTTTGGTACAGGCTGTAGCTCACTCCATCATACCAGCTAGAAATTACCTTAATCTCACAGGCCACTGACCCTCCATGGTTTGGGCAGAAATTCCATCCCAGAAGTGGCAGATTTCACCTCCAGATATTTTGTTTCAGCAAAGCAACATTTTCTAACAAAATTTTCTATGTTGGAAAACTACTGTCTGGATTTCCTTGGAGATGCTCGAGAATGGCACTGATCTTTTAATGCAAACACTATTTTAGCTGCTGCCTTTTTGATTTTGAGGACAGAGGCTTGGCGTTTTTATAGCTTTTAGAGGTTATTGCCCATGTTGAGATTGCCATGAGTGTACCATCCCTCAACTGCTCCCTTCACCACGTTGTTTCGGAGTGACACAGGAGCTGGCCACAGACCTGGGTCTAATCTTTCCAGCAGCCCCTCAGCATCCTCTGTGGGGGTAGGGGTGGGAGAGAAGAGGCAGAAGCACTGGTTGCTTCAGTGAGCAGGGGCCTCCTGGAGGACTTGGCGTGGGGGGGGCTTGGGCAGAGGACACAGCCAAGGGACTTCTTTGAACAAGAGCTGCTCAGAAGGGATGACACTTATACTAACTGAAACACCCAAGGAGTTTGCTTTATCCTTTCAGCTGTAACCTGAGTGTTAAGGTTGTTGTCTGCTAATGAACTGTATCTCTTTTTATCTTGCAGATGCCCAGAGATGTAAAGTTGCTCCTTAAACTGCTCCCGGATGAATAGGTTGGTAAGTGGTTACTTCCTTAGCACTTTACATTCCTCGGAAACCAATTATTTTTATTTCAGAAGCTGTGAATCCTAGAAAGCCTGTTCCTAGCTCAGAAATGTAGCTGAAAGCATCAGTACTCTAAATTAGGAGCATGATCTAATTGATTAGTTTTACAAAATATGAGCTCCAAATTGAAGCAAGGTGGAAGCTTTCATTGCCTTGGCTGCTTTAAAGCGTGAATGTTTCCTTTTTAACATTGCTTCTCAATAAATATTCTTTTTAATGAATTCCAGTTATGTCTTGCGCATTGCTAGAATTTTATCAGACTATGCTAAGACATTTTTGGTTTTCTCCTTGAGACGCTTACATGGGTATCCAAGGTACTTGATCTCCAGGAAGGGTGATTTGGGAGGCCATCTGATCTAATGGGCTGGGCACTAGACTGGGACTGTAAAGACCCAGGTGCTAATCTCCATTCTGTGACCTTGGGCAAATCATTTCATCTTCTTGCATTTCTCTCCTACCTTTTATCTTTCTTTAACACTCTTAATTAAGCTGGAGTGCTACAGATAATACAGATAATAACCAATTCTTCCCTTTCATGAATTAGACATGCTCCTCTTAAAATGCCACAGAGGTTGGACTGTGGTGAATGTGTGCAATTACTTTTAGTAAAGACAGTGGTTGTTGCACACAACCTCCCTGGGTTCGTATGAGCATCTGGATTAATTATATCCTGTCTTTGGTAATCCTCTGGAGAATGAAAATAATGAAGGGTAAATACCTTTTATTAATACAATTATGGAGCGTACTATGAAAAAAGCTGAATGCACCATACATTTCAATAACTACTTAATGGAACAGGAGGACGCAACTAGAATAAACGCCCTGTCCTCAGACACGCTCCCTGCTGGGTTTCCACCGATAGGCCTTCCTACAGGGAGACAGAGCTGCCAAGCTTCCCACGCCACCAGCAGCACGTCACCAAACCCCGCAGGTTTTGATGTGGAGACATGACCGGTTAGCAATCAGAGGGCCCTGCGATACTGCGGATGTGCAGCAAGCAGCTCGAGCTGCCAAGAGAGGTTGTCCCTCTCCTGGCACAGTGCTTCAGATGGGAGGAGGACTGGGGTGTGCAGGCATCCCAGAGGACCGTGAAGTCTCCATGAGCAGCCACGGTCGGCTGCGTATTTCAGAGGCAACTGCCGAGCTGCTGAGCCACGATTCAGTGGCTGAGGATGTGTCTGTGAAAGTCACTCAGCCATGATTAGGAAAGTAAAACTTTCAGCAGAAAATAATATCCCGGTTAAGCACTCTTAGTGCCTAAAGTAAACAGTGACATCTTTGTATTGAAAAAAAATCAGTGGGAGAAATCTAACCTGTGAAAGCCATCTGGATGCACACAGTGGAAAATGGATCACAACAGTCTGAGTGCAAGAGGACGTGATGAAAGGTATATTTTGCGTTCAAAGAGATAAGGTAGATGAAATGTAAAAAATCCATAGCCCTCCTAATGCAGCGCCAGCACATTTAGTTTAAGAACACAGCAGTCGGGCATTCAAGCACACCGAGCCCCCCCCTCACAATGCAAATGCAGAGCCACACCACCAGTGGTCAGGGTGGTCTTTCCTTAATGCTGGCGCTCAGGCAGGCACCATACAATGCACAGCTATGACTTGAGGATAACTGTAGCAGCATCTTAAGGAGCCAGTTATGTAGGCCATTATTATCCTGGAAAGAACTGAAAATCAGAGGCAGTGCCTGTATAAAAAGACCCTGGAGCAGAGCGACAGTTCTGCCCCCTGCCTTCAATGCGGCACTGCTCTGCTCTTTCATTCACTGAATAAGATCCGCTGCATACAATTCACTAGGAATAGGTAAGGTTTACAGTAGTTTAAGGAATGGCTAGAATTTCACTCTCAGAGGAATCTTTAGGACATAATAAGTTTTTCAGATTACAAAATGGGCTGTGTCTACTTCTCATCCTTCTGGTATAGAGAGAGAAAAATTAATGTATTTCGCAAATTGAAGGGGGGCGTCTGTCTTTTCTCTCCCTCTCAGCTTGTGTGTGTATTGCTAGAGCTTACAGCCCTGCAAGGTGGGAAATACACGCCTACTATCAAAAAAGCCATTTGAACAAGAGGGTTGGGCTACACAATCTCCGGAGGTGCTGTCTAACCTCAACTATTCTATGATCTTGTGAGGAAGTGCACAGTCTTGCTGCCAAATGAGTCCTACAGCTTTGCTGTCCAAATGCCACTACTCCCATGTCGGCGAAGCACGTCAGGCCCCTAGTCCAGTCATCTCTGGGGGAAAATATGGTGCATCTCTACCACAGAAACTATTGTGCTGTNCTTCCTATTATCTGAGCAGCAATTAAGGGAAAAGGAATTAGCTTCAAGCCAGAATTGGCTTAAATACTTTATAAGGGAATCAAACAGTCCTTCAAAGTCACACTGACTTGTCTAGCTCCAGCCATTGCAATGCGTGCCAATATTTTACATCCTGAGTACTGGATGTAGCAATGCAACTGCTGGCTTTTATTTGTTAAGAAGCACATGTTCCTTCCCCCTCCCCTGCCCTCGCCCCCCATCTCTGCATTGATATAAACCCTCCATGTCCATGTAATTTTTGTTTTCTGCTCAATTAAGTAAAACGTAGTCCCCAGTGAAATATTCAGGGTGTTTGGACTGATAACTCCTTACAGAGGCAGTAACAGCCTTCTGAAGACGGGGGAGGAGGGGTATCCCCGTGCGTTCTTCACACCCCTCTGCAGCAGACAGATCTGCCTAGTGCTAGTCCTCAGCTGTCTGCTTCCCAGCCTGCGTCCAGGCATCCAGCCCCTTCCAGTTAGCTCTCCTGGTCTCTGTAGCCCTCCAACGCGAAATTTCCAGGTACCTCACTCTCTAAATGCCTAAGGCTGACGTGACCCTCAGGGGCAAGTCGTTTCCCTGGAGGGTAATGCATGTTCACACACTATCATTTTCTTCCTTAGCCTGGGCTGCTATCCTCGTCAAACATACACACGTGTGCGCACACACAGACACACACGAAGCTTTTAAAAGCGAAGTCAAGAATGAACCCTGCATTCACATCAAAGAACATGAGGTTTAAAAGGCTATCAAAATTAGCATTACACTGAATTGAATACGTGTCAAGGAACAGTTAAGGTACCCAAATAATTCTAATTCTTATCCTGCTGAGAAGCCAGCCATCTGCCATCTCTGATTTTGTGGGCAGACTGCTGAAAATTCACACCACAAAACACTAGGTCTGTTTTTGTTTACATATACGCATATATATACACATATATACACGTTTAATCTACAGTACTAAATGTAGTGCTTTGTCGTCATGCCAACCTTTGTATTTTTCATGTAAGGACTATAATTTGGGGTCCATAAGATCAGTATATAGGAGACCAGAGCTGGCAATTCATCTGATGGCTCTGGGTAATTCCCAGGAACAGACCAGGTGCTTGGCAGCCTGGAGAAGCAGAGGAGGAGGAGGAGGAGGAGGAAGTAGTACCTATCTGCTGAGGATGGGTAAGGCTTTAAGCCACTGGCTGGCCTTGTGAAGAATAAATGTCACGGGTCCATCTCCCTTGTAATGTTTCTGAATTCTTCAATAACCTCTACCTTTCCGATCAGACCAACCTGAGCACTGCAAGCCACACATACGGCTTCAATCAAGCTGTCTGAAATGCTTTTCAGAGTCGAGGCAGCAGGGGCAGAGAGAAAAGATCCAGAATGACAGACAGAGGAGGTAAAGAAAAGGAATCTGAAGGGCAAGGATGAGGCGATGGTGTGTCAGAGACTCAGGTTCAAACCCTTGTCCTCCATATGGGTGAGGTGACATGTCTGCAGACAAAAGCACCTGTGCCCGAGGCCAAGTGCACCTCCCATCTTCGTTGCTAACCTCAGTAAAGACTTTTTGTCTTTGGCCTCTGGTGAGGAAGCCCTGCTGCACCAATGCTGCAGTGTGTAAGAGGCCATGACCCCCACGTTGTAAAGGCCTTCTACCGGTACACAGCAGGTGTGACACCAGATACACCTCACTGCCTGTGTGACCTCACACAGCTGATGTGAGAGCACACAGAGAGACTTTATACTGATGGTGCACAAAGAGCTGACTCGCCGCGTGTCCCAGAGAAGGCCACTCTCTGCATTGCACCAGTGCACAGGGGCCTCCGCCGCTTGTCAGAAAGCCCCGAGCAGGCACACACCGACGACGGCATGGGCAGGCTCTGGGCTCTGCGGCGACAGTTTCTTACCCAGGTTTGCCTTGCTGAAGAAAGACAGGAACAAAGAAATATGCGGCACTGAGCGTCTTGTTTGTCCCCCAGATTTCAGCCCGCTCCGCATCATATTGCTTTCGCTGAGCAGACTCTGGACCACCTGAGGCTGATACTGGCAGTCCCCATGGAGGAAAAGAGCCCGGAAAAGGCACTTAAATATGTGGCCAAATTCAGACGCTGACACCTATGGTCAGTAAATCATTTCCATCCAGACCCTGGAGACCTGAAGACACCCAACACAGCAAATGTGGAAGCCGCTCTCTCGCTCAGTGAAATTCACGTCCACTGGAAAAGGAGGCCTCAGCAGGCAGCACAAATCGCAGCAGCCCGCGCGGCCTGCGTCAGCTCACACCAGGGAATAGGACCGAAGCATCTCGGCGTAAATCTTCCCCGAGATACGCTCCATTGCTTTTTGCTTTCCAACAAGGACGAGGGCATAGCCGTTTTGTTACCTGTCATTATCTGTTTTCGTGTTCTCACAAACAAATGGGTAATATTCCCCCAGCAGGTAGCACTCTCCAAGGCAGGCCCCCGGGAATAGATGAATGCATTCATTGCAGGGACCTTTGCATTGAAACTGAACCCGGCTGCTCTCTGCGGCGCTGGGCTGTAAAGACAGGCTAATGAACACAAAAGGGGTCAGTGAAGTTATGCCAAACATACGCTGTGTAATTGATTTCCAGATTTGGTTCACTATCTGTATTACCAAAGAACAAAGGAGGAGAAAGACTTAAAATATGATGCAAGACATAAATATTTCTCAGTGGGATGTTTTTAAAAGTTTTCTGTAAGGCATCTTTTGCTCTTTAAGCCTTGACTATTATTCCATTTTCAGAATTTATAGCACAAATAATAACCACATTTTCTTTTAGAAGTATCCACGCAGGTTCGCAAATAGTTGGCTATCAATCTGAGGAATGAACATCTTAGAGATGGCTCTCCCAGCCAAGGCCTCAGGAGATAAGAGGATAATAACAGCACGCATTAGCCCTAAGCGTTCCTGAAAGCCACGGTTCCCTCGCAGACCCAGTCACTTCCCAGCACAGGGTTAGTTCCTCGGTAGCTGGCAAAGTTTGTTCCTGCAACTTGCACAGCATATCCTGCCGTCCCTTTCCCACTTTCTCAAGAAAACCGGGATGGAACAAAATAGCTTTTGAGGCCAGAGTCGACTGCCATCCCCAGATGCTTTGCATCCAACATGCCATCTGTGTTTTGTTTTCTTGTTAAGAGGGTTTTGTAACAGTTTTTATTATCTACTGTAACTAGAAACAACAGCAGGAAATCGTGTAGGGCAAAGCAAGTATAGCGAGTGATTTGGCTTCACAATCACCAGCCATCAATCCTCCACTTGAAATCTCTCCATTTCAAGCCTTTCCCATTCTTGCTTGCATGTGTATTTGTGAAAGAGAGAGAGCACAAGTGTGGGGCAAAAGCACACGTGGCAGAAAGGCGGTAGATGGGTAGGAAGATCCCAAAAAGCTAAAGCACTGCTGGGTTTAATGCTGTTGCAAACAGACATCATTTGCACACAGCATGCAAACTAGTTAACTCATTGCCCATTTTTCTGAGGAGGACACAAACTTTTCTGCATCTTCAGTCAGCCCAAGAGATTATCTGACTGTCCAATTTACTCGGTCCTGTGCTCTCAGCAATTTGATTAACAGCTTCATTGATTAATAGTGATTAGTTTAACCAACGGAGTTAACCTTAGAATTAATGTGTGGTCAGTAATTTAAGTGACTTGTAAAAAAAATCATCCTGATTGCTGTCTTACAGCCCATTTCCCATTAAATCTTTCTTTTCATTTGTAAGAGTCTGCTTTCTGTACAAACCCACTATCTCACACAAATTCCAGTTTTGTTGTTTGTACTCCTATGTATACACTAAGTGGAGGAAAAAGGAGGAAGTAACATGGATTATGGTATCCTAGTATAGGGTTATTGTAAAATTGCACTCACTGCATACCAGGGAATAGGAAATTTCATTTTCAAGGGCTCCCTGGGGGGCTGAGATAAACTACTAAAGTCACAACTTGTCATAATTAAACACTCATGCCCATTATACACAAAGGAAATTATGCACATTTATCTAGGTCATTGAAACATTCATATGGCAATACTATACATGAACGTCCATTAATATCCTGTAAGAATTTAGTGGAAGTGTTCTCCCAGAAGCGATGCACGGCTGTCTCGGCTGAAGGTGCTGTAATAGCGTGGAGGAGAGAGAGGGGGAGGGATGGGAATGGTTAATGTATTTCCAGCAGGAATGCAAAAGTGCTTAGACGGGTATACCCACCATTCCCTCTCTGCCAAGTAAAGCATAAATATGTTAATTGGATAAGCTTTTCATATCATTATTCTATATGGTTATCAAGCAACAGTAATGGGAGCGGTTTAAAAACTGATAAACAGCAAGCATTGTGCCATTTGAAAGTCAGCTTGGTTTGTCTAATGAAATTTGCTTTATTGGAAGTCGGTAGCTCTGAAAATATCTCCCACCTCTTCTCTCAGATTTGTATTTTGAGTATGTACTTGCTGTGCGAATGCGTGTGGGTGCTGACAAATAAGAAAATATTTTCCTATAGACACCACTGTAGTCATCCATATTCCCTTTATTCTCGTCATCTCCTAGATGTTAAACTGCACTAATCTCACCTGCCCTCCGGTACTTTCCAAAAGTCAAAAAATATATTCCCCCCCATTAAAAAAGCAGCAAGGATTGTTAGAAACAGCCATGATGAGTTTGGCACTAGCATCTCCTGGGGAATTCATGGCCAGGTGTCGCTAATGGCTCTCAGCTTTGCGTCAACACTCCAAGTCACTCCTAATCCCCAGGACGGGCTCTGCTCCTTATTGCTTAATTAGAACACAAACAGCTCTACAAAAATAACACTGATGGTCTGACTCAAACCCACAAAAGAAGATAAAATGCAGGAGTTAAGGGTTAAAAAAAATAAAATAAAATCCCAGAAGGACTAGCACACAGCCATCTGTGTAAGTGGGTTTTGTTTTACAGCAAACACTGTTAATAGAAATGACTGAAAATATATTTTTTTCGGAATCTAATCTGTAGATGTTTTGCAGCTAAAAGACCTGCATTCAGCTGCTTTTATTCCTAGATTATGTTTTATGCTATTTGGACCACTGCCAAGTATGTGACAACCCTTGTGTGGGAAAGTGGCATGAATTTTAAGAATGAATGAGTAGTCCTCCAAGTGTTTGTGCCAAAAGCACCTCATTCACTAGTGGTGTTTGTTTTTTTCTTATATAAGACGTTTTATCCATCCAATGGAAAAAAACCCACCAACTTACCGTATGACCTTTGTGCAACACAAACAGTCATCAGGTAGACAAACCCACAATTTTGATATTGCATCAAAATATTGGGTAAAACTCTTAGTTGATAAACATGATCACAGAAAGTCAGTAGTAAGTCACGAACTATTTTTTAAGCCAAAAAGAAGGGAGTTTGTGGTAGCATTTGAAGCAAGTCCACTTTCTTTTGCTTTCAAAATGCTTTTCAAGCTCCGACACATACAATAGTTCAGTGTTTGAAGAACTGTCCCATCCCCAGCTCTAAAGGTAGAAAGGTCTGCCTAAAGAAGGGGTCTCGGAGAAAGCCAGGTCAAATTAGCCATGTGAGTTTATTCTTCTAGATTCAAACTTTATTGTCGGAATGATCCAAGGGTCATGTTTGTGAATATCTTTAATTTTTTCTATAAGGACAAAGCAATCCAAATTAAGCCCAGTGCTCTGTTTAAAATACAGGGCTTGCAATGTATGTCTGACTGTAGGAGAAATTTCCAGACCTGTACTAGTAAGAGCCACGTCTGGATGTAGATTCAAACACATGATTTTGCTTAAGACACTTTGTTCCAGCTGCCAAAGAAAGAATTTTTATTCTTTAGCTATTTGTGAATCTGGATATACACCAGATATAGTCCTACAGTAAGTAGGAACATGACCTTTAGACTTTTATAGAAAACCAGTGCTAAAACACAATTCAAATGACTGTTTTAAAACAACCATTCTTTCCCAAATTAGCAGATAACTCTACACTAAGTGACTTTTCCTTCAAGAAGATGTTAGTGAAAATGAAGTATTATTTTTTAGGTTTTCATTGGTGTTTGTCACTTGAAAAAAAAAAAAAAAAGAAAACAAAAAAGAGATGCAGCCATCAGTATTTTGAATGCATTTGGAAGGTGTGCCATAGCTATTAGCAGTACTATTATCCCTGTCGGCACCGCTGCTGTGCTTCTGCTAAGCTGCCTTGGAAGGCTCACATACATACAATGCATCCTGTTTCCCCTAAAAAAAAAAAAAAAAATCACTTAAGCTGACTTGTGCTAATCCCCCTGGCCACACAGAGTGGGCTCAGTCAGGCTGGGGAGCAGAGCCAACTTATAATGTGAGCTATAGTACCTCTTGCAAGATAGAAATTCAGCTTTGCATTTGGAAAGTGAGAGCGGGGGAGAAAAAGTCAGAAGGTTTTCACAGCTATCGTTGTAACAACGTCTGTGTGAGCTCCACATGGGCAAAGATAGTAATAACACAGAGCATCTACTGAGCAGTGTTAGTTACTCTGCTTTTTGTGTCTGTGGGTAGCAAACTGGAAACACAAGTTTTATCAATTAATATGTATTGAAGACTAATGACTCTGTATATGCAGATTCAGAACTTTTAAGAGATGTGTTGCTTCTATTCTTCCAGACAGTTTTTGCTTTATCCTTTTTTTTAGCCTGAGAAATGCATTTTATGTACTGTAAAGTACACCACAGGCTTGCACTATCAATTTTTTCCCTAGGGTTTCCCTAATGTAGAAGGGTTGCTTTTAATGAGAGACCTATCCAAATGCTGTGTGCATTTATCAGTCAAGTGTTTAATTAATTGGAAATTCTTAATAGCCACATCAGACCTGAAGCTTTTGTCCATTTTAGCCTGCTTGGCTACATTTCATATATTGGCAAATAATTACTCTTTTGCACAAGTGGTACTGCTGTTCTAATAGTCAAGTAAGGGGAAAAAAATCAGTGCCCTCATTTCATGCACTGTATTGTCACCATTTGCTAAGCATGATGTGTTAGGTGTTGATCTTGCAGTATGTCTCCACGGCAAAATGAAGTTATGAATGTAGCATGGCTGGGCATATCTATGCCTCATTGAATCTGCTTAGCCTGGATAACAAGAGGAGTGAGAGGATGGCGTACAGGAATCAGAACAGCTCAGCAACCCAATTGCCCTCCCGAGACTTGTCAGCGAGGCCTGAAGCCCGTTCCACTGCATCTTTGCTGCTTTTGTACATCTTTATAAGCACACCTTCATCTTCTTATGGAGACAAACGCCTAGAAAGGGAGACAAGGCATGATTTGTTTCTCTTCTAAGAGATTAGGAAACACCACCTCCTCCTTATTCTCCTTTCTTTGAAACTGATATATATACAGATTGGATTCCCTGGAGACAACGTGACAGAAGGAAGTCTTCAGGAAGGAAGGCATCAAAACAGGTAAGCAGCAAGAGCATGGTAGCTTTCCTCGGGAAAGCTCCACGACACCCTAAGGGTCATGGACAATGGTGCAGGGGTGACATCCAGGCAGCTGAGTTGGGATGTGATGGTGGGGTGGAGGCCACGGATGGGCAGCATAACTCAGAAACACAGCATGTGGGAAAGGGCTGTGCAGCGCTTCAAAAGCGCAACTGCAGCTGAGAGGAGTCAAGAGAGGATGGTGAGGGCTGAGACAACAATAAAGAAGGACAAGCTTTGTCGCAGCGCATTTCCCAGGCTGGAAGGGGCAGCACGAGCAGCAGGGCAGTCAGCGCTGGGACTGGGTCAGCCCAGGGATGAGCCTGCAGCTCATGAACATGGATCTGCAGGTTGCTGAAGAAGTGATTCCCATCCCACTGGGTGTCTGTTTTCCAATAGTGTTCCCTGAAAGTTAACGTGTAGTTGTAACACATACACTTACACGCTTTAATATAGCATCGGTTGTTTAAGTTACATCTGCATAAAATGAGTGTTCAAAATACTAAGCGGCTGTGTAACCAAGAGCTGAGCATACCTAAACACTTCATGAAATGCCAACAAAATAGCTGTAAATCTCAATCTTAAAATGCCCTGCTCCAAAACGAGCACAATATTTAATCCTACTTTTTCTTCAGGACACACATCATTAACTGCTAATCAACTCAAGCTTCAGAAATCCCTGAGCAGTCTTCTCAGTTTTCAAAAATGCAGTCAAGAAACAAAGTACTTTTTATCCCACCCTCGGCAACGGTAACGGGTCCCAGAGGTGTCCAGGTGCAGACGACATCACTGCGCTGTGCACCGAACCACACTACGCTGGATATACTTTGCCTGTGTTTTATAGGACTTGCACAAAGCCCTCCAGGTTGACAAACATAACTGCTCCGCGGCACATGGCGTTACACGCACCTTGGCTGTCAGTAGGGCAGGGCCTGGGAAGCTGAGCCAAGAAGGAGCTTGCCTGCTCCCATGAAGTCTGGGCAGGCAGATAAGGGCTTGGGATGCAGGCTCGGTGGGGGCAGCACGCCGTGCAGCTGCTCCGGCTGCATGGGAAGCACAGGAGGGCTTGCTTTGCCGAGAGAGCCGAGCTGTGGCATCAGGCGCAGAGCAGATCCCTGTTGCTGGAAGTTTTGATTTCCCTGTTGGAATCCGACCTGGGAACGGTTGCCCTTTGTGTGCAGGGGCTGAGCTCATGCACACCCACTGCAGCGCCCTGATTTGTAAGGGAGGGGTTGCTATTTAATTAGCCCGGCGAGATGTGCTGTGCATTTCCACAGAGTGAAAGAATGCTGCTTTGTTAAAAGGTATGCTCACAGGTGCCAACAGGAGTAATTGGTGGATTCCCCCCAGCATAAGGTTACTGCAGGGGAATTTCTACCCCGGATCCTGGAGCCTCTCACATCCCTGAATAAGTGCACTGTACGTGCCCCTGCAGCCTTGATTCTGCAGGCTCTTGCTCCCATCTCTCTGATTTGTTAAGCATGAACAGAGTCCAGAAAGCAGGATGCCTTCCTTGGAGTTCATGTTGTGTGCCAGAGACCTTGGCCACTTCCTTCCTCCTCATCTTCCTCCTCCTGCCTTTTCTCTCCCTCCTTTTCATTCCACAACTGTTATTGCAAGAGGCTGCTGATAAAGGTGGAGCTCTGGGAGTCAAAATATGTCAGAGTCTACTCCACCAGGTGCAAGGAGCCCCAAATCTGTCTGTGTGGGAGATACACACAGGATTAGATATGCAGGAGGGGCACATACAGGAGTGCTCATGCTGGACTCCCCCAGCTCCATAATCAAGCTTGGAGGAATTGCCTGCCCACCACGCCCATGATAATAAATCCTGCTTAATGGGCTCAGCTGCCTAGGCGGCATGTGGGACTGAGCTGGCAAACCTGTGCTTCACCGTATGAATGCACTGGCTCAGGTCTCCGTGACCTCAGACATCTCTGTACCAGGCTAACACATGGAGTAGATATTCCTCCCGGCCCTCTGCCCATCATTCGGCTCTTGGAGGGGCCTCCAATGCCTGGAGTCCCACCTGGTATATCCTCTCCCCAAATCCATATTGAGAGTGACACTGCACCGCTAAGGGCACCTGCCCTGCCAGTGGCCCCTGGCCTCCAGGCTAAGCATGACGCAGCATCTTCTACCCACGCTGCTCCAGGTTGGCTTCAGCCGCAAAATGGCTGAAGCCACACTATGTGACACACCAGCCTGTTCATCATCGTTATCATTGGCACTGCTGGGGAGGTGGGGGGCCTGTGGGAAGGTGTAAGGTGCCAGGCCTGCTGGCATAGCACCGGAGGGCTGTGCAGCAGGGAACAGACCTGTTACGGTCTGGTCCACACAGCCAGTATGACACTTACCCTGGCTTGTTACCCAAGTTTTGTCCCAGAGAGTTTTGGGCTGGCTAACTCCAAATGAGTGTAGCAGGAACCCCACGATGTCCTGGGCACCCGGCTGTGGGTTCAGAGGAAGGAGCCAGGCTATTGAGCCAGCCATCTCTGCACTGCATGCTTCCCTACCAATGGCGGCTGTGTTGCTCAGTGCGGGGGGGGCGGTGTGGGGGAGCAGGTTTTGAGGTAAATTGGACCCAAAAAATTAATGACCTGGATGATTAGTAGCAGGTACTTGAATTGAACCCTCATCTGAAGAAGGAGCTAGTGGAGGGCTCTGGAGGGCTGTGCTAGTTCTGCTGAAGAGAGCTGTCTGGTGTGTAGCTTATTTCTGTGTTGGTTCATGCCTCCCAGCTGCAGGCTAGAGGGCATTACCGTAGCTGGCTTTTATTTTTCCGTTCTAGAGGGACCTTTTAATGAGGAGGCTTTGCCTCACAGACGTCCCCTCCTCTGTTTCTGAGTTGGTCTGGTGTAAGAGAAATAAGGATATAGCCCAGAGGGACTAATCATATAAATAAGATTTTAGGATCTGACTCTAAAGTAATAAATGAAAGACTAGCAATTTCGTATTATGAAACCCCAGCTGCACGAACTCTCAGCTTCAGCCTAGTGCCTCTGCCAGCTTCCAGCTGGCTATCAGAAATCATTTCCACTTCAGTGAGACCAATGTTAAAACGTCCCCTTAATCCTTTTCCAAACCATGCCCACACAATTCTAGCTGTATTTATTTTTACTACAATTCGAGCAGAAAAGGTGGCCTGACGTCACTCTAGGAAAAGCACAGCGCTCCTTCGAACACTGCAGCCTGATGTCCGCCCTCCTCCCCACCCTGTCAGGCGCTGCCCGGCCCTGTCACAGCCCTGTCCTCGCAGCCCCGACCTGCTCCAGCAGGCTTGCCAAAAGCAAGAACAAAAATAAAAACAGAATGGAAAAAAAAAAAACCACCCCAACCCAAACCCAACCAGTTTCACAGGTTTTACCACCCGTTTTGCTGCGGTTTGCGAGATACGGATATGGCTGGGCCTTCTCACCTTTTGAGTGTGTTGCAGCTCATTCATCAGGGGACGATGGCGGGTGGCCAGGGGTGTGCTGGCTCACGTTCATGAGCTGGCCTGCGCTTTCTGTAGAGGGGGAACAAAATTCTCCACCACCACCCGTCCTGTGATCCCTGATCAGCGACATTTCAGCTCTCCAGCTGAGCGGGGCTCGCTGGCAAGGAAGGTGGCACAGGCTGGCTGTGTGAGCACCCTGCTGCAGCTCCGTACCCCAGGCAAGTGCCGCTGGAAACTGCTTTCTGTAGAAATTTCTGGGTGACAGCTGCAGGACAGCTGCTCCAGAGGTGGCTGTATTTCAATGTGCGGGGGAACCATATCTATGTAGAGGTGTGGGGAGAGAAGCCTTGGAGAAACCCTTTGGAGTAGCTGTCAGGGCAGCTCCTATGGCCACCAAGGGTGGCTGCCACTGCACCGGGGTCCAGACGGAGGTGGGCTTGGTGAGCACGGGGCAGGAGGGACGCTGCCGCTCCGCAGGTGCTGCAGAGGCCCATCGACCCAGCCTGCTGGTGGTCCGAGGCTGCCAGAGAGGAGCGTGGCGGCTCGTGGGGCACCTGCGGCTCCTCGGGGCACTCTGGGCATGCAGCTCTTTGCAAGCCTGGCTCATTTCAGTTGCTGGGAACCGAGGCACCCGAAATCATTAGTCACTTTGGAGAAGGCTGGCCATCATGCATGGTCACAAATGAGGGTCAGCATATCCTCAAGTGCCAGTCCTTTGCTTCCCTAAAATCTAGGTCACAAACAGTTGGGTTTTTCAGCTTGTTTTAGGTGGTCCACATTTTCGTTCTTTTTATTTCTTTTGTTCTTTTTCTTTTGCATTTTCCTTCCTTCCTTCCTTCCTTCCTTTATTTCTCTTTCTCTCTCTCTCTCTCTCTTTATTTCATTTCCTTTTTTTTGTCAAAATAAGCAGGGATCCCTTCAGGGGCTGCGCAGAACTGCGCAGGGGCTATTTGCAAGCTAGAAGCCACCTGTAGAAAAGAATAAACCATGGACACTCTTATCACTGCTGATCTTTCAACGGCGATAAAAAAATCCTTCAGATAGATACAGCTTTCTAATAAACCAACAACCCTCTCCCAAAGCAACCTGAAAATAATCAAGCCTCTTGCTTCCGACAAGCTATCACTGTTGTGCACAGAAAACCAAACATCTGCTGCTCGCGAAGGCGTGGGGATGGCGGCCGAGCGGCAATGGCTGCACGGCCATGCCACCTGCGGGGGTCTCGGTATCGCATCTCAGGTTGGCCTAACTTTGTGACGGAGCTGCCAGCAAGCTCTCCCGACAGCTGCAGCCCAGCCCGGTCCCAAAGCTGTGCGGCAGCTCGCCTTTGAGCACTGCGACAGCTTCCCCCAAAGTCTATCAAAGGATGGACGGTGTTTTAGGAACGATATTGTTTCTGCTGAGGGGAGCGGTCGGCTATTTCCCAGCGCTCAGGACAGGTTCTCCTTCACCACCCTCGTTATCCATCACACCATTAGCTACAAAGCAGTGTGTCGCTAATAACTGGCTTTTGCTTATTACTATGAAATTATTCTTCCGTGCCATATGCCATCTATATTCCTCTTCCAAAAACGTGCTAGGGACTCCATTAGTGGCGTTCGCTGTTTATTGGGATCACAGCAAGCCGATAGTGCTTGAAATGTTCCTATTCACACGGGCATATCATGTTAGAATTCAGAATAAACTTCAAAACAGACAAAGAAACAACAGTAGAGGTGAAAGAATGCTCCCTTTGTGCTTTAATATTCACTTATTTATTGACGAATGCAAATTCATCCATGGTGAGCTGCCCCGAGGAGGCACAGCCACCAAACCAAGGGCACTAACACCAAACAGGAATTTACCCTACGCTCATTTGGCTGTGACTAAGTCCTGCTAAAATGTGTAAAGAGCCATAACCAAAAGCAAACCCGTAACCATTGTGGTGCTGTAAGAGTCAATATCTACTGGGCAATAAGGAGCACAAAGACATTAAAGTGATTCGATACTGGGAAGTTTAAAGGGTCACTCCTTGAAAATTGTGACTCGAAGAAAAAGCTTCTGCTCTGATGCTCAACAGCCAGCAAGGGAATAGTGAAACCCGGGAATGTTCTTCCTCCTGCAGAGGAGATTGGGAGCCAGACTGATTTACACCACAGCCCCCTCTTAAAAACAAAGAAACAGATTAATTCCACTGCAACACGGTACGGACAGAGCTGTTGTCCGCCCTATTTTTTGCTGGCAGATCTCCAGGAGGAAATTGTTGTGGGGATCTTTGATGCTATCTGGCATCTATACACACTCATGCATATGGAGAAAGCAAAAGGAGTGTAACCATTGAAGTGGGAACAAAAGCAGGACGAGTCCTAAATAAACCAGGTGGGAGACTGGGAGGAGGATTTGGGTGGCAGACTTCAGTAGCATACGCACTCATTTTTAAGACAAATGCTGACAAGCAGACAGTCATACACACACGCTTATAAAAAAGGCACACTGAAAGAACTTTAGCTATAAGCTAAGGAAGGTTAGGAGGAGATGCCACTCACGCACCCTGCCCCCGACGTGAGAGTTCCTGTACTCTAGGCCCTGATGGGGTGGACACACACTTCATGAGAGTGTCTCGTGCTCCCCACGCTTGGCACACACGTGTAGACACCATGCTTCTTTGCAAACTTCTGCCTGCCAGAGGCAAGTGTTGCCTTCTGATGGACAAGCGGAGGAGACAGCTAGTCTTTGGGCTTCTCCCAACTCTTTCTGCACAGCTCATGCAGTTCATAGGCAAGGGCTGCCTTAAGCCCTGGTAGAGCTCCACTGCCCAGCCTGCAGCTGGCTGGCCACTGAGTAAGCTTTGGCTAGAGCAGAGCAACTTGACAGATGCTTAGCTGCTAACAGAGCCAGAGCAGCCATTTCAGTAGCTAAGTAGGCATAGAGAAGTTTGGATTATGTCTCATTTCTTCCAAGTGACTTGTCTACCGCCTCCCTATTCCTTTATTCCCAGACTACAGGGCTGATGATGAATGGCCAAAACCCTTCCAAGGAGTCCACTGTCCCAAAAGAAAATCATGTTGCTGAGGAGCATGAACACAGTCAGAATGGGAATCAGAAGAAGGGCTCTGTTTTTTAACTCATTATCAAGAGTCTGGTTCTGTGAGAGTCTTCAGTACACACCAGAATGGCAGGTTACTTCTTGTGAATGAGTTCTGGGGCTCATCAGGGTCTAAAGGTAAGATATTGTGTTATTTTTCACACTTTCTATCTTTGTGCACACACATATAGGAGTACCGGTATCTAGCTTAATCTAAAAACTAGGTGTTTAATCTAACCTAAGAGTCTTGGTTCCCTGCCTAGACAGTGAACAGAAACAGGCATCTCTGGAAGGTGACTCAGATCCCCTCAAATAGGTATTCACCAAGGAAATGCTTTCTCTCCCTCTAGTAAAAATAGAGCTCTTAAATATAAATAATCAGCCCCAGTGACCAGCTTTCAGATGGCTGAAGTGGTCAGGCAAGGTGAATTACACTCACAATATATAATATCTGCATTCATTTTCTTGCTTTGTATAAAAATGTGTATCGATTACAGTGGGGGTGTGTGAAAGCACGCACCAGAGAGGAAAGGAATGGACTTGCTGTGCAAAGCTAAGGCATCTCAAGCCTCCTTCCTCTACATCAGTGCTGGCCAAGGCACCCATCAGACATCGAGGGGCTGTGACTACCCTGCACTGTGGTGCAGACTTGGCCATGGAGGCTGGGGTGTTTTCCTGGTCTGCCTGAAATTAGCTCAGGGCCTGCCATGGAGACTGTAGTGTTCTTATTTTTAAATATTTTCTTTCTTCTTATGTCTTGGTTTTGCGATAAATCAAATTATTTGGCTGTTATCTCAATCCTTCAGCATTAAACAATTCATTTTAGCGTTTGGCTTTTATGATCAATGGAAAGCTCTTAATCAGGGCTGCCAGCAGTGCTGCTTTTATTTAAGGCTCACGATGATTAATGAAAATGTATATGATCTCAGTTGTGCTAATTTTTGCTAGCCATGCCAAGTGCTCCCAACAGTCAGGGAGGGTGATGGGCTCTAGTCCACTTTAGGGATCACCATGGACATACTGACTGAGCCCCACAGGCAGGGCTGTATTCCCAGCTCCACACCCACTCATCGCGTGAGTGCAAACACCCGCTGAGGACCACGAGCTGTAGGGCTCTAAGTGAACCCAGGATCTGGCCCTGAGGGAACCCACATTATTGAGGGCAACTCAATAAACAAAAAACGGAAGCCCAGCTGGCAACCAAAGCCCATGGTGAGTTTGCACATCTGGTGAACAGAGTGGGAGTAAAAAGGAATAATTTTTTTTCTTTTTTAATTGGATTTATTCATATATTCCCATGGAAGCCAGTGAGAGACTAGAAATGTTGCATGCCGTGTGTGACAAAGCTCATCATGTGAGCCCATTTCTGCCAGCTTGTGTGGCAGGCAACACTACTAGTATTAACAAGTAGAGGGTTCACTCACTGTAACCCAAAATAGCAATGCCCAAGTAGCTCAGAATAGCTTAATACCTCTTCACTGGATTCTTTCAAGTGAAAATTACAATTTAAATTTCATCTGTTTCTTATTGTCTTTGGGACAGCAGTCTCAAAGAGAGGAGTGAATGGAAGCAAGTCCATGCTCAGCGTGGCAGGTAAACCTTCTCCTCCTCACCCACCTCACCTTCCCATGTACCCCTGTACAACAGGTATGAGGCTCTGGCTGTGGAAGGCCACTCAAGGGAGGGTATGGATGACAGTCAAGCTACACCAGAGGTAGCACCTAGGGCAAAAAGGCCCATGCCTTGGTTTGTGACCACCCCCATAAAGAAGAAAAGGTGGGTTATAGTTGTAGGGGACTCCCTTCTGAAGGGTACAGAGGCCCCAATATGCAGGGAAGACCCTCCTCTCAGAGAAGTCTGCTGCCTCCCTAGGGCCCATGTTAAGGACGTCACTAGGAAACTCCCCAGCCTGGTATGGCCCTCTGACTATTACCTACTGCTGCTCATCCATGTGGGTGGGGATGAAGCAGAGACACGTAGCACAAAAGTGACTTCAGGCTCTTGGGATCACTGAAGGATTCAGGAGCACAGGTAATATTCTCCTCCCTCCTCCCAGTTGAGGGTAGCAACATTGGGAGGAACAGGTGGACACAGTCCATCAATGCATGGCTCCATGGCTGGTGTCAACGCCACAACTTTGGGTTCTTTGACAGTGGGACAGCCTACACTGTGCCAGGCTTGATGAACTCTGATGGGATTCACCTCTCTCAAAGGGGGAAGAGGATTTTTGCCCAGGAACTAGCAGGGCTCATCAACAGAGCTTTAAACTAGGCTCAAAGGGGGAGGGGAATAACATCAGGCTTGCCAGCGACATGTTGTGGGACAACGTGCCCAGGTTGGAGGGACATGGTGCTGGTAAGAGCCCTCAGCCTATTGCTGGGAGACATGCTGGATGCACTGCAGCATGCTTGAAGCCTAGAGAAAATGAGCCAGGGGCTCCAGATGCAATGGGAACCAACAGGGAAACACTGGGAGTATACATCAAAAGAATTCCAGCCACTCCGTCCAATAAGTCAGCCTCATCGGGGGAACAACTGAAATGCCTCTAGGCGAATGCATGGAGCATGGGGAATAAACAAGAGAAGTTGGATACATGTGTGTGCCTGCAAGGCTATGACCTTATTGGCATTACAGAGACGTGGTGGGATAGCTCCTATGACTGGAGTGTTGGGATGGAAGGGTACAGGCTCTTTAGGAACGACAGGCAGGGTAGACGAGGAGGGGGTGTCGCCCTCTATGTCAATGACCAGATGGAGTGCATGGAGCTCTACCTGGGGATGCACAAGGAGCTGACTGAGAACTTATGGGTCAGGATTAAAGGGAGCGCTGGAGCAGGGAACATCATAGCAGGGCTCTGCTACAGGCCACCTGACCAGGGAGACCAAGGAGATGAAGCCCTCAATAGGCAGATAGGAGC
>VXBL01002128.1:946509-987943 GCA_013400195.1 Aramus guarauna | reverse complement strand
ACAAAAAAGAAGAAAAAAAAGAGAAATGAGGAAAAAAAAAAAAAAAAAAAAAAAAAGAGATCAGGATAAAATTAATTTTTACTGCAGCCATTTAGGTCTTGGCTTTGTGAAAACTGTTTCAAGCCATTGCCTTTCCTTCGGCGGGTCAGCGGGCCAAATCCAATGATAAATACAAAACTCTGAGATCATTATTCCCTTCTTGGATTTTAACTGATGAAAAGCTCCATTCTGTTTGGTTGGGCTGTGATCCAAACCCAGTGACCACCCTGCTGCAGCAAAATGCTGAATTAGGGTATTCTTGAAAACCTAAAACATCACTTATGCTTTTCCTGATAGGAAACAGATAAAAGTCCGCTGTGTCTCTTTCTTTAATCATTCGTGCCCTCACAATCATCTTTCTCTGGGCTTGAAAATAACCTTCCTGCAGCTGAAGGGCGTAGCAGTCGGGGCGCTTGGTGCCAGCGTATATTTTCGCGCTGGGATTTCACTCCGGGAAGGCAGGGGAAGGCTGGCTGCCCACCAGCAGCACGTGGCGCTAGCTGCCCAAAAGCCCCACAGCGTGCTGGGGTTGTGCCACTGGCTGAGCAGTGGCCAGGACATCCCATCTCTGTGCTTTTTGAAGGTGGCCACCAAGTCGAGAGCATCGAGAGCATCCAAGTGGATCTAGGTTAAAGTAATGTTTTGCTTCCGCAGGTTTTATTCTGGGGTGTGAGTTCAGTGCATTTTCTGAACAGTCTTAAACACTGATTTCCAGTGGTTCTGTACGTTCAAGCTGGAATATTTTAACCTTACTTCTGATTTTAAGTGGGGATGAGCATTTCAGTACAAAAAGAAACCCAAGCCCCTTAAACCTATCCACCTCCACTGCAGTAGGTGAAACTTGCTTTCCACAAGAATTCCCAAGCATATTATGGCAAATTTCCCCAACCTTTCTGCAGCTGCGCTGGCAGGGGGCCAGCAGGCTAAAGGCAGTATCAAATTGAATGTAAAGGTGCAATATACATAGCCCAGAGCTACCAGCACTAAAGACTCTGTCCCGGATCCCGCGGCCGCAGAGGCCACTGTGGCACCCACTGCACACCCAGCCCCGGGCAACCAAAATGTGTATTAAAAATTATTTGTCTCTTTGCTTATGATGAATAACAAAGTCCTGTCACTCCTGGAGCATCTCCTTCAAGCTTGTGCCTGAGGAGCACAGCCAGTCTTCTGTGCTCTCCCAGGACTTTTCTCCTCCCTTTGGGGGGTCCTTCACCAAAGGAGGTTTCCCCAAGCTTTCCTTCCCTGCAGCAGTTGCCTTTCTCGGTCTGGGTAAAACAATGTCTCTCCATTTTCTCTCCCTGCGAGGGCTGCGTGGAAATGTCAATCCTGTCTTGAATCAAGGAGAACAATTTTTACCTTGAAATGGCAACAGTTTGGCATCCCTCAGCCTTTCTGGGGCTGTGGGTGCTGCTGCTCTCACTGCTGGCTACCAGCAGTGTTGGGTTTTGGTTTGGAGGGGGCTGTGGATGAACCCAGGTGCGGATGCAGGACAAGGGAAGGAGCCTTGGGAGGGATGCTCCCTGGGAGGGATGCTGCCTTGCTCCCCTCCTTCCCTTCTTAGCTGCTTCCTTGGGTGCTTGGTAGTAGCATTACAGACTCATGATGGTTGCAGACTCCAGCATTTATCAACAGTAAGAAATTCTGTATTTAACAATGCAGTTTTTTACAGTTTTAAAATAGCAATAGCCGAAAGCTTCCCTGACCCCAACCGATGCCTTACAACTGGTTGGGCAGGAGCCATCCTGGCATGGCACGGCCAAGGCAAGTCTGATTCGGAAGAACAAAGATATTTCCTCTCTTTTGGCAACAGGCAGGGAGCAGCAATATGTACCTTGACTAGAGCAGGGCATTTGACTGCGTCCCCTGTGACATTCTTACAAGGCCAGCTAAGGAAATACAGGCCAGATGAAATCATTAGTCAGTGGGTGCACAAGTGGTTGAAAAACATGCTGAACTTATCACAGTTTGCCATCAAACTGAAAATTCATTTTTAATGGGGTCACCCAGGGTCTGTCCGGGGCCTGTTTCTGTTTGATATTTTCATTAGTAACTCGGATAATGGAATAAAGTATGCTTATAAAATCGGCCCATCACACTAAGCCAGGAGGATTGCGAGCATATTGGGGCCTAGGATTAAAATTCAAAATAGCGATGAAAAAGTGGAGAGGTTTTCCAGAATCAACAAATGGAACCAGAGACATGTGCAAAATGCAAGGAGGTCAAAAGGACTTGTGTTGAAATGGGGGGTGGCTGACCAGATGGCTGACGAGACCTGGAAGCTACTATGGGGTAAGCACAGACCGGGTGACCACGGTGACACCCACGAGTGTACCCGCAGGGATGGGAAAGTCAAGGGCTGAGTGGTCACTTCATGGTGCTGGGAACTTCTCAGCTCAAGTGCTGTATCCAGCACTGGGCATCACCTTTTAAGAAAGACGTAGATGAAATAGAAAGCCCAGAGAGACCAGCAAGGGTGTTAAGAGGTTTATAAAAGCTGACCTGATAGGAAAGGTTGGAAGAACATGGGGTTGTTTAGTCTAGCAAAGAGAAGATGGATGGGACTGGAGGGAGCGGGATAACAGCCTTCAACGATTACTGTAAAGAGGATGAAAATCAGTTGCCTTGATGTCCACTGAGAGTGGGACAGGAGTAATAGGTTTGACTGGAAGGAAGGGAGATTTGGATTAGATATTAGGACAAACTTTGCAACTGCAATCAAAGATAAGCTCAGGAGCAGGCTGCCTTTGTGGGCTGGGGAAGCACAGTCATTAGAGGTTTTCAAGAACAGATTAGATGAACGTCTGTCAGAGACGGCCTGTTACCGCTCGTCTCACCTCAGCACCAGGGAATAAGGCACACAGCCCTACCTTGCTGGGATTGCTTTATCTTCCCCTGCAGTAATTTACTGAAGTTTTGCAGGAGCTGAGGGAGCTGTATCCATAGCTCTTGGTCTGCTGCTCGGGAAGCAGAGCAGCTCCGGCAGGAGGAAAACCCAAACATCTACCCGGGACATGAGTAACGTGAGCTCCTGGTGGCTGGTACTTTCACAGGCATTAGCCACAGCTGCGTGTCTTTTCTTACAGAGCAGGCAGAGCTTCGTTTAACTTCAAGCTGTGCTTGAGCTTCCTCACTCAATGGGATCCTTCCTTAAAATATCTATAGCACCTGAAGGCAGCGATGAAGTTCTCCCAAGCCTCATTCCTGGTGTTTAAGGAGGTTTGTTTCTCAGAGGTGGCTCTCACATGAGCCATCTAACACCACAGTACCGAGATTATAAATTGAGTCAATCTCCATGACGTAGTTCCTAATTAAAGTGCTAAAAAGTAAAACATCAAAGCTGCAGACAGCCCAGGCAACCATACTGCTTTGTACACCAAACCAATCGTACACTGGTAATTCATTGTCTTCCTATTTCCCTACCTTTTTTCAGTGTGATACAGCCTGTGATAAAACATGCTTTAAAAAGCAGATGGTTAAACGAGATGTACAATCTGCTTACTATTATAGCTTCTGCCCCAAGCTGTGAATCAGTGCCTCTTCACTGCAACAGTCTGGGATTATTCGAGCATATAGGTCTGTGTTCTAGGAAACAGTAATAATTGTCTAGTCAATGATAAATAATTGCTTCTTCTTTAGAAGCACTTGTTATCACCTCCTCATACTGAATATTTTTAGTACTAGCAAAGTATCTTCTTTTCAGCTCCCTTGAGACATCTGCTCTCCATATGGTGGACTTGCCTCTGCTTCCACAGCCTGTTTCTGGGAAGGAGACTCCCGATATGACAAATTGGAATTACTTCCAGGTCTTCAAACACTTCACTAGTTCCTCACTCATGTAATTGAGCCTAACAAATTCTGCACAATCGTACATGTTTTAATCCCTCTTGCCTACCTAATTTTTGTCATATTGCTTCCGCTGTCAGCAAGCTGCCCTTAAAACATCGACACGAAGTTGTTGGTAGCAGAGAGCCACTGAGAAGCCAGCACCGGTCCTGAGCCCACCTAGGGTACATTGACCCACCGAGCTGTCCTGCTGCCCTGCTCCTCGAAGGAAACCCGTTGGAAGCAGCGCGGTCACCCCGTCCTGGCCGTGACGGTGGGGCTGCTGGCACAGGAGCACAGCCCCTCTGAGCATCCATGCCGGCTCCTCAGCACCCCGACTCATGCAAGAAAAATGGGGCCATGCCGTCACTGTGGGCCATGCTGTTTACTTTCTGTGGTTTCTAAAGCTCATTCCATGGAGTGAAGGCTCCTTCTGCAATCACACAGAAAGGGGACAGCATTTTTTTTTTCCTTTGGTGTGTCAGTGAATGCCAGAGGATGGATCAAGAGCTGAAAAATAATCACTCGTGTTTGTGTGTTGTGCGTATATCTATAGTTACCCTCTTATTCCCCATTGTAGCCTGTGATATATATGTACTCTCTGACCTCGCACTATAAAACACATGCACTATTCAAATATATTTCCTCATGCCTTACTATAGGAACTGTCAGTTTGAATTTTTCTAGAAGTTGTTACAGTACAAAGAGACACAAAGCTCTGTCAAGTAATTCATTCCAAGCACTACAACATGATATTGCAAGTAACAGCGGAGGAAAACCACACAGCTGATATTTAAGGGTAAGACCTTTGTAGAGAATCAGTGGACAGCACTGGATCTGAATATTGATACCTCTGACTCATATTTTTTCCAAGATCTATCACTAAAACTCCAAGGATATAATATGTGGCCATGAGAAATGCATCTAGCCATACTATCTTTTCTACAGTACCTATTAAATCCTTCTTAATTAGAAATAAGAGAAGTGAACTGTTTTGGCAGCCAAGTGCCATATACAAAGTACCCAGAGAAAAGAAAAGCACTCCAAATCCTCCTGAAAATACTGAGGACAAAGTAAAAGCAGAGTAACCAAGGTGAAAAATAAAACCTGAGAAAAAAACCCAATGTTTTTCTTAAATTTTTGGTTAGTGAGAAAATAACCTACCTGTCTTTTTATCCTTTAAGTAAGACATATAGAACAAAGATTTTGTTTCTTGCAAATTAAAAAAATATGTGGACTTGCTCTTTTGAGATAGCTCAGAAACCTGTGTTTTATGGAGGTGCAAATAAACTTTGCATATCAAGCAGCAGATAGGGCACATTCGGCAAACGGTATCACTTAGCTTCTGCATATGAGACAGTTTCTGCAGCTAAACAATATTAAATGGTTTAGTAATTCATTGCATCATTAAGGACCTGAAGGGCAAAGACATGTCAAACTGAGTACGCTGCTTTATCTCAACTATACCTACATCCAAGGTTACAGCAGGACAGTTCAGTGGCATGTTCCCAAACACTGAGACACTGCCAACATTTTCTTAATGGGATTAAATTCTGCCTTGTTACTGTACAAAGACATATTTTAAGTATGCTTGGCCATTTATTTGATATATGATTCTCTTTGGCTGAATTATTATCCTGGAATTGTGAATAGTAAAGTTTTTATTTCATTACTTGCTGTAATTCTTCTCTTAAAATTTATCCAATTAATGATAGAGATATTAATAGAACGGTGAAGCAAGATGGGTCATTTAGCAGTTTTTCCCTTCTGTTAGTGTCTCTGTCAATAATTGAATAAATACTAGAAGTACATCACCTTGATGTACGTACATTAAAAAGCAAAAAATATTGAATTGATAAGGAACTGTCTGGAAGGTCTATCCTGAGATGACACTCTGCCTTGCAGAACCAGAAGGAATGGTTTACAGACAGCAGCGATACTAACCGCAGCTAAAGCAAGGCACAGGCTGGTCAGGAATGGTGCTTGGAGGCTGGGATGGGGATGGGGATGGGGATGGGGAGGGCGCTTCTGCCAAATCTGGACTCTGGCATTTCTCTGCCATAGGCAATAGAGCAGCAGGGATCATCATGCCAGACAAAGTCGTCCTTGGGCCATGATAGAGGCGGCAGCCACAGCCAGAGCAGATTAAATATGCTGAAAATATTTCTGGTTATTGCAAATTGTAAATTAAATTTAACTAAATGGCAGTTAAATGTAACTAAAGGCAGTTTTCCCGCCCTTGAAGCTGGCCAGAAAAATGTCTACAGCACGCTCAGGTTTACCAGGCTCCTTTCCTCCCAGCTCGCGTCTCTGCCCTGAAAGCAGCAGCTCAGCCTCCCAGCCTAGCGCGGGCTGGTTTCTCTTGCACTGCCGAGCAGCCCGGGCACCAGAGCCCTGCGCCTTGTACGAGCACAGCAGAAACACGTACTCTGCTGCAAACACCCTTTTCAGGGTCTCATATGAAGCAGTTTGTTGACTGCTGCTTTTGAGCCCCTGTAACAACAGTTTGCAAACAGAGGGGAGCGTTCCCTGCTACGCCACCAGTCCTCTGCAGTAGCTCTGCAATGGGACCTTGTCCTCGAGTCGGGACCGGCGCCTGGCCCGGGCAGGAATACCCAGCCTGACGCGGGAGAGAGCGAGTCACTGGGGACTTCAGCCAGGGGACGTCTGCGGGCACTGGGAACTGCAGTCAGGCTGAGAAAATCGCACGAGTGCTGCCTGTCGCAGAGGTGGGGAGGAAATGAGAAAGCTGTAATTGGAAGTATTGTATGCAGATGTCATCTCCAGGCAGGTGACAGCCACGCAGGACCGCAGCCAGCAGCGCTGCAGACCTCTGCGTGCCCGCAGTGGGTGGCTTGCGAGGTAGCAGCAGCAGCAGGCTACAGCCTTACAATAGCTGCAGCCTGTATTAATGCGGACACAAGCTCTTGCTGCAGAGTTGTTAACCATCATAAAATGTATTCTACAATAATTTTCGAGAACTCAGCACTCACTGTGAACGTATCACGACCAGGACTCTACACCGCTTGGTTCCTGCAATTGTTCAGTGGTTGAAGTCCTTCACTCGCCTAAACATTGATTTATTAAAGGCTTGATTCTGATCTTACTTGGCAGCTATATAATTCCACTTCTATGGCCTTATCCCAAATGACTTTAAAATACAATGCACAAATGTGGAAAAATTAGGATTGCCAAAAGGCGCATGGGCAGAACATTCATGTATTTGCTTTTGACGTTGAAGCTCGTAGGTCTGATTCTCTCCTCCTGAAGACTGGTAGAAACCAGGACAAGCATCTTGCAGTTACGCTGGTAAATATGAGAGTATAATTATGACAATGACACAGGTTAATGTTTTCTGTCTTTCGTTTTGTTCTAAAAACTTTCAATTTCTGTTTATAATAACCAAGGGTGAGCACTGGTGACTAGCTATGCTTTACAATGAAGCAGGGTTGCTCTGGTCCTTCCCACAGAGGATCTGAGACAACACTACCAAGGTCTGCACTGCTAACAAGGACTGCACCACTTCCAGCGCAAAAGCCACCATTGGTAGAATTAAAACAAATTTATGGTAAAAATTAAAACATTTATATTTTAACATCTCCAGACTTTATTAGGTGTTCTTTATACAGTCATCTGGTATGTTTAAAGAGTGAGCAATCATATAAAAGGAAATATGGTCAGAACTGATTGAAGTAATAAAACCCTGAAACTAAATAACATCTCATAACTCATTACACAGCATATATTAGATTTCATTACATCAGTATATGACTTAGTAGTAAATTCTCCTGTTGGTCATAAACCTCTAAAGTGTTGTCATGCTGAAAAATGAAATTAAAAAAGAGAAGAAGACAATGCCAGGACGCTGTTACAGCACAGCCCCACCTTGTGTTGGGGTGAGCTGGCCTTGATGGGTGATGCTGGGGATGGGCAACGTGTCTCTCCTCACTGCTGCCATCATGTCCAGGATGAAACCACCCCTTGACATGGGGGACTGGCATTGCCAGGGGTTTGTTTATGTGCAGCTGACCTGCCGCTGAGCTCATCACCTTTGTGTGCTGATGAAGCCCCATCCGTCCCCAGCACTGGGCAGCTCCTGCCAGAGTGATGGGCGAGCGCACCCTCCAGTGCACGCCCTGCTCCGGGGCCGCTCCGTGCCGGGGACCAGGAACCCCGTGGGGCCAGTGCTGGTGAAGCAGCATTAGCTGCTGCCGCTCACTGCCTCAGCGGGGCACACGCAGGGGTCCTGCCCAGCCGTCCTCCTCGCCCTCTGCCAGAGGCCACGTCACCGCAGCGGCACATCGCCACTTCCAGTTTTCACCCACCGCCGTTCACAGCCTGAGGGACTGCTGCGGGCTGGCGAATGCGAGCTGGTAGCTCTGCCACGTGCCCTGGGCTGAGGGGAGCTGGATGGGCACCCCAGCTACTCACCACTTGGGGAGGGGGCAAACGGCTCAGAAGGATGGCATGGCTGGACCCCAGCAGGACTGCGAGCTGGGGCTGTTGGAAGGGACCTTGGGAGGTAGCTCACCAACCCATGTTACCCCATGGAAGCACCAGCATAGGGGCTTTTCAAAATCCCCTCTCCTTGTGAGGCTGAAGCATTTCCCAACACTCGGGCTGACGAGTCCCAAAGGCTCTTCAGGGTGCTGGTGCCTTCCAGCATCCTTCAAAGGGCTGAGTAGAGGGTTGCCAGTGCCCTGTTCGCGGGTGTGAGGGGGTATCACCCACCCTTGGGGAGCTGAGGAGCTGGGGCTCATTCCTGACACAAGCTCACCAGGCCTCTTGCTCCCTCCACCCTCAGCTCCTCTGTGCTACAAACAGCAAACGCCTCACAGAAACTGCAGAAAACCACACCTTTGACCTGAGCACAAAGTCTGGGAAGTGTTTGAGCCACTGAGCTACATCATCTGGGACCTGCTCCCCATCTTGCAGCCCCCGAAGTCTTGAGCTCTTGTTGTGCTGCAGCTCAGCAGTGACACCTCATCTGGGGCTCCTTCCAGCTGCACAGCCCAGGTCCAAGCAGGGGACGAGCACTGGGCATGGGTAAGTCGTTCCCCCCCAGGGCCAGCGAGGCTGCAGATTTTCCCCAGGTCCCCCTTCCCGTTTGAGTGTCAGGGCTGCCATCTCCTGCCTCGGGACCAAAGGGGCTTCTGCTAGTGAGGCGGGCAGCAGGTCCCTCGCCTCAGGATGAGAGATGATGCCAACATGATTTCGGCCCTAGCATCATCCCACAGCAAGCTCCTTGCTGGGGGACTCGTCCCCTCCATGCAGCAGACCAGAGCTCAGGCATCAGGTAGGCTCCAAGACAATGTCCGTGACACTGTCCTGGCAAAGCCAGGCATAAGCAGAGATTATCATGGCTCTGCGTGTCAGCTCTGAACAGCAGATCTTCTCTTCAATTCCCAAAAAAACTTTTAATTTTTTTTCTTTGAGAACCAACCTTTCCTTCTCCATTTGACAATTTATAATTACCCAGAGCAACCGATCGGCAACTGTGCTGTTTGCAACATCTGGGAGACCTTAAGGCAGATCCCAGTCCAAGCTGCACTGATGTAATTGTTTTGCTGGGTGAAGGATGATAACTCTCCCCACGTGTGTTTATACTCCTCCAAAAGAATCCTATGGTTTTTTTGAAGCTCACTTATGTCAACACGTGCTTTATTGTGTCTTATGTGTTTTTAAAGTGCCGGGTAGAAGCAGCTGGAGGAGAAGTCCCCTTTCAAAGCATACCTCCTCATGTTCTTTTTGAAGTAGCTTGTTCAATCACTATAAAGTATCAAGCTTTTAATGGCTGTTTTGGAGATGTCCAGCCACACCACTGGGTTTGATATAAGCATGAAAAGCTAAGTATTAAAAGTCATGAAAGAGATCTCCCAAAGCTCCAGGGGTGGAGATGGCTACACCCCTCCTTTCCATGAGAAACAGCAAGAGCCTGTGATCGGATACGAACAAGGCTGTGTGAAGCCAGGCACTCTGTACCCCAAGAACCGGCGCTGGGGAACGGCTGCAAACTGAAGAGTTGTCCAGCAGAAGATGCTGCTCCCAGCAGGAGTTGTCCTCAAGACCTGAGCAACAGATGGGGTGGATAACGATGCTCTTTGGGATAAGCCAGGTGAACATGGGCTACCATGTGCAAACATTAAACTACAGATCTAAACGTCTAATCTGTCATAATTACATCACCAGTCTTATAATGGGAATAGCAGCCTCTCCTTAAGACAGCTGTACTTCTGAAAGGAAATATGCTTTGTTAGTTTTTCNTCTCCAGAACAATAAAGCATCTTTGGTTGCTGTCAGTGCAGCTCAGGTCCTGACTTTGCCCTGCTACAGCCTAAGTACTTCTAGGGATGGCTGCCTCCATAAAGCTCCGAAATGCTGATCTCACCCCTCCTCGGTACCTCGGCTTTTGCAATGCGCAGAGCGGAGCTGAGCCAAACCTCACCTGGCAGCAGAATACATTTTGCTTTTTATCAGAGCCACCTCCGCGCTGCCGTGACAGCCTCGTGAGCTCCAGCAAGGCAGGCGGGGTGCCGAGCATCGCTGGAGGCCTGCTTATACACCCACGGAAAGTTAAAGGAGTTTTCTTCCATCTTCTTCAGGGTGAGAGACTGCAGCTGAGAAACATTTAGGATTTGGAGAATTTTTAGTTAATTGAAGTAAACCAAACATATCTAGCTGCTTTTATGACTATTTCATAATAGTATCTTTTTAAGCTAATACTCCACCGGGGAACACAACTTGCAGACAAAAAAAAACCCTCTGAAGTGCCTTGAAGAGATCTGAGCTTTGGACTGTGAACTTTGCTGCTTATAAACAATTATTTCAATCTGCTGGGCCGCAGCGGGAGTATGAGGCTTCATAAAAGGGCTTAGGTGTTGTAATACTGAGCGCACCGGCGTTTAACTCCACGTCTCGCTATCCAGCCTCCCCATGCAATCCAGAAGATTTAGACACAAAGAACCAGATCTGCACAGGCCAGCGGGGAACCGCTTCAGGAACCACTGCGGAGAGTCAGCCCAGCTGTGCTGAGGTACCTCTTTCTGATCGGGTTTCAAGCCCCAGATCCCTTCCCAGCGCAGGAACTGAAGCAGCACACTCTCATAAAACAGCAACAGCCATTCCAGCACTTGCTTAGGGTTTGGAAAAGAAGGATCCAGTGCTCCCCTTTTGCTGCAGAGGTGCGAGCAGCCCAAACCCAAGCCTGCCCTGTAGCTGTCGGGGCTTCCTCTTGAAGCTGTTCTGGTTTTCATGGAAACAAACAGATGAGGATGGGCGAGAGGAGATGGGCACTTAGGTTGTGTCCAGGCAGGACAAGGACAGCTGGAGGTCCACTCATGATCCGTTTCAATGGATGATACTTAAATATTCTTTAGGGAAAACTTAAGCCTTAGCAAGTGCCATTAACTTGGGGTTCCCAAGGTTAGGACACACAGGTGTCACCCTCTGCAGTGGCCTGCAAAGCACACTGCTCTTTGCCAAACCACCACATACTTCTTTTTCCTCACCATCCTACTCAGTGGTCCCATTTCCCAAAATGTGTTCAACTGCATGTTTCTCTTTCTCCCCCTTCCCAGTGGCCATCTTTGGTCTGCACATAAATGCCCAAACCTCATCTTGTCCTCACTGCTCACCCCCAAAGCAGGCAAAGGGGACTGAGGTCAATTTATTTTCCCTACACTGCTTCCAAATCCCTGCACGTGGTTTCCTAACCTTGGGTCTATCCCAATCCCTCATCCATCCTGTGTTCCTTGCTCAAGCCCTTGGCTTAACTACTTGGTCCAGGTGCCAGGACCGGTTCAGGGTTTGGGTACCACAGGAGAGAGCTGAGCAGGGCAGAAGCCGTGACTGAAGACAATTAGTTGCTGGGCAGTAATTGCCCGAGGAGCAGGCAAGTGCCTCTGGGCAGGTGGAGTCAGGCATTGCCCATATTTTGAAGCAGCTTAGGAAACAGCTTTAACCAATCTACTCAAGTCAGGGTCTCTCCTTTTTGTGCTTAATTACACCTTTCAAAGCAAGCAGAACAGTCAGCCAAAGGGACTAATGGCCCCACCTGCGCTCCAGAAAACATGTGAATTAGAGAACTACAGCATTCACAGAGAAGGGAACTGTGAATCCATACCTTTTTCAGAAGAGAAAGGGATTGAGCCATGGCCTGCCAGAATAAGCTAGCATTAAATCACCAGCACGCAGAAGGCGTTGAGGGCTCCTTCTCCAGACGCCATGGGAACACCCATCTTGCCAGGGAAGCAGAAGTGCACTTCATTTCTGGCACCCCAGGGTGTCAGACCTGCCTGTCACCTAGTCCCAGCACCGAGGTCCTGGGCAAGCCAAGAACTACTTGACACTGAAGGATTTACAAAACCGCACCAAAGGAAGCTTACAGCTCCGCATGGCCTGCAGAGGAGTTTGGGGAAACTGAGTTTTGGAATCAGGCCCGGTTCTTCAAGGGTACATAGATGCTAACCCAAATTTTTTACAACGGAGATATGTCCCTACAGATTTATGAAGATCTTAGCCCTTTGGGCCTTAGGCCAGCTAAAAGAGGCCAAGAGAAGCGAAGTCACTCAAGGCATTCAGGCCAGCCGCGTACCAGGTGGAACAGCGAGCTCCGGCCCCGGTCTCACCCGGGAGCAGCGGTGGCTCAGGTTGCCTCTGCCCGCTCCGCACTGCAAGGGCAGCCCGTACCCCGGCCAGCATTGCAGTCCGCGAAAACTGTCCGCAAAGGTGCAACAGCACTGTGGCGAAACCCTTACGATAATCTTTGACCTTTGCTATCTAGAGAGAAAACGCTTCAAGTAAGAATGTGTTTACCATATTAATACTAAAACAGTTCCATTATAATGACAACCATGATTTTTCATCAAAATTCTTATAAGATTTATATCTGCTGTAGCTCTCCTTTGGAGGGAAGTTGGATGTAAAACAAGTATATGTTTCTTATTACAGAGCTGCAAAAAAATCCATTGTTTCTGGGTTGACCAATTCAAATTTCAAACATATTCTGCCATAACAAACATGATCTTCAGTAATCAAAATGTATTCTTATATTTCACTATGTATTTATTAAAAGAACTTCAACTGAAGCACAGGTTCACTTAAAAGTGATGAAAAATAATTCAAGCTAAAACTGTCATCAAACTGCAGGATTAGCAATATCAATTCAGATTCTTTCTTAATTAGATGTGCCAAAGATGGTGTGAACTCAAACTACAAAAAAGACCTCAGTAATTTATGGAACCTGTATAGAATTTGTATCTAAAAAACTACATTAATGAAGATGGTTTCAAAGTCAAGTTAGGAAATGCAAGATGCGCTGTTGCCTTGTGCATTATATGACCTTAAATTGCAGATTCGCTTTTTTCCCAGTAGGACCACTCTCTCATTCAGGAATTCTTTTCAATCCTCTTCAGGCTCAACCTTGCTTTCTGCACTCCGTACAGGCCACAAACGTATCAGCTTCTTTATCTCTGTGCTTAGCATCAGAGGAGTAAGGATTGTAAGGTGTTTTTCAAGTCTGTGTGAGATTTGCTCCTGGTACCACCACCTGTAGCATCCATTGTGTGTATGGATGAATACCGACACTTTCACCTAATATTTTCAGAACAGATCTACTGAACCTAGACATAGATGCGATCACCCTGCACTTCTGCAGATGTAGCCCCAGGCACCATATATTAAGCATTTAGCAAAATACTTAGCGAGTTTCTGTGAACCTCAGCATTACAGAAGAACCTCGTGACAGCAGCAGAAAGAAAACCTGGTTCTCCAAACCAGAATGCCCTTTCCTTCATTATCAGACTACCTTTTCACCTCTGGCAATTTGACCCTCTTTACTGTTATCAAGCATTTCCTTAAAATGAGGCAATTTTGCAGATAGCAAGCTCATGGCTGCGCAGTCCTGGGTCATTCACAGAGGAGCACACACAAGGAATATGGCAGGATCCCACAGAGAGATACACAGGTGGGATGGAAACATTACAAGGAAATTACAGATCTGAAAATCCCTAATTCTTGCAAGTCCCTATCTTCCCATCCCAGATATTTTTAAGGATGAACACAAGGATTCAAAAATGGGAATCCCATTGACCATCCAACTTGTCACCAGCAGGACTCCCATCTTTCACACAAGAAAACTGCCATTTCCTCTAGCTACAGATTAATGTCAGCAGCTCCATGTGCACAGAGGGGAACACCAGAGGCTGAAATGCAAAATATTTTCCATCTATTAGCCAGTAGCACAAGCAACCAAATCTCACACCACTTATTCTAGATAAGAGTTTACAGCCTCTAACACAAAGCTGCTACAGCTCCTGGTTCCCAGGCAACAGATTTCCCCTTCTCACACCCACCCCCTTCCTCCTTGTTTCTCACTATTTTTAGATTCTCCTGAACATCTCGAAGAATACACACCCATCTCTGCAGAAAAACCACAAATACTTTTCCCTTACTAATATCATTCTGAGATACAACTAAAAAGTATTCATTGAACTTTTTCAAAATACTTCAACAGGACACTACTGCACGTTATGGGAACTTAAAAATGATCAATTAAAGTCAGAAGCATCTGAAAAGGCATCTAAAAATGAAAGCTGTCAAACAAGCTCAGCCTCTGTGAACAGGCCTTGGCTTCCTTTTCTCTCCTCCCCTTGAACTGCTATAAAGATCACTTGGAAATATTAACTTGTACAACTCACCTCTGACTCTTAAATAAATTTGAGTGTAAAGAGGTCAGTGATTTCAGGTGTGTTAGGCACATTGGAGCATGGCTGCTTCGCACTCCACTCAAAGGTCAGCTTATTTTTAGGTGCCTGATACCAACTAAATCCTTTTCTCTAAACCAAGTAATTTTTGAACCACATCAATCTTAATCCAAATCTACGGTCAAATAAGCAGATGCTGTCTTTCTACAAAATCCTAGCTTTTGTAGAAGTTTCACCAGCTATGCCTACCAAGCGCTACTTCCATTAGATAATTAAGTCTTCGAATATTATTCTAACAAATAATGAAATAGTTGTAATTCCATTAGAAAAATTAAGTATTCTATTAATTCCACAAATAGAAGCGTGAAAGTTCAGGCCCTATTTGTCCCTTGGAAGAAAAATTATAAAGTTCTCAAAACCACATCAAATTATGTACCAATCATAAGATTTTACTATAGGAGATGAAAGAAACCTCACATTCTTAGTATCTCCCCACAGACTTTTAAGGAATACGGGTGATGCAGGTATTTTTGCAGCATTTTGTTTTGGCACATTAGGTTGTGAAGTTTTGAAATAAATATTTCACCCAGTGATCACTGTGTCCATCCTACAGATGGAAGCACCTGAAGCGAGTAGATGAAGGTTAGTAACAGAGTGACAAGCGAAGTTAAAAGACGGTTTCCATTCTAACTTCTAATCCAGTATTGAATTGGTATGACCAGATAAATACAAAACTACAGACATGGTTTGCTCCAGATTTACGTAATTGTTCTTTCCCTAAACTGCTTTAGCTTTTGGTCAATGGATTCCTGCATTCAGCAGAAAAACATGCATAACAAAAAACCCCCTAACCGTGGGACTATCACACAAGATAGCATACTTCACACAGGTGGCTACATGATAGGCTTTGAACTTCACATGCACTACCAAAATCTGTCTCAAATTAACAGTACTGTTAAACTATGGAAGACCAAACTCAGGGTCTTCAGCCAGCAAGGGCCAGTGCTTTCTGGCTACAACTGAATTTCTTCTGTTTTTTAAGCAGAGCCTGAATTCCATGTGCATCTCTTTCATTAAGCCTGATAGCTTAAAATACTTGATACCAATCACTGTAAACAACAGCAGGCTTTAAGCCATGAAAAAAATGTATGGGAAGTTAATTATGCTGTTGAAAGCACATCAGCATACCACTTTTAGCCTTTAAAAGAATAAAGTCTCAAGAAGCTGAAGTGACTCAGTCATTATGGTTTATATGAAAATAGTCTTTTAAGGACTAACAACATTTATGATATAAAAAGCTAGTGAAACATTTCCTGATTTTGTGATTAAGGACTCATATATATTTTCCATTATTGTAATACATATGTGCTTAGATGCACAGAATATCACATTCTGCTGTCTCATGATGCCATTGTAACATCAAGCACTGGCCCAGTATTGTCTCTAGGGAGAAGTGATGAAGGAAAAAAGCAACTCCTTTTTAATTTAACAGAGCAACTAGCACCAACAGCCTTGTGTGTTTCTTACCTAGCCCTACAACTGCAGAAAACAGCTGTACTATGAAAAGAGTAAGAATCAAAAAGCTGGAATGAAGACTGCATACCACTAAGCTAATATGTAATGTATATGCTCATAGGAAAGATCGGAACATTAGCTTGCTAACATTTACAAAGAACTCTTCCAAGAAGATTTCATACTTTGACATGTTTATTTTAGTTGGATGAACAGATTCAATGAACAAGCTGAAACAGTATTCCTCAGCCTCATATTTGCCTCCCTGTAGACTTCTATAACCAAATGTTTAAAAACATCAGAAATATGTGGGTATTTGCATGAAGTAGTTCAACAGTTATTTCTTGTTCCATGCTTCTCTTTCAAGTCTTTCACGGATTACTTCTTTTAGGTACGGTTCAAGATAATGCTTATCCTGAAAAAGAAGAGAATATATTTAAACTTACAGGGAGGTCCAGAAACATGTCAAGCCATTCCTACAGATTACTTATCTCTTATTCTCCTTAGATTTGACTAAAACCCAACCTAACAAGAAACAAAAAAAAAAAAAAAAAAAAAAAAGAAAAAAAAAGAAATCAAATGTTACTTAGTCTGAAAAGGTAAACTTTGTATCTGCCAAGTCTGCAATGACAAGTTCTTTACTGGAGCAACCACTAATTCCTAATGCCTTGCCAACATTAACAAGCAAAGTGATGCCTCCAGCTGTACCTTTAGAAACAATGTTGTTTTGGCAGATACCAAAATGTACAACATCCACTTTAATTAATTTAAAGTCCAGCTACAATACTTCAGAGAAACTAATTTTGAACTTAATTTCTGAACAGCACTGTAAACTTGGATTTGGGGGTCCTGGTTGATGAGAAGCTCAACATGAGCCAGCAATGTGTGTTTGCAGCCCGGAAAGCCAACCGTATCCTGGGCTGTATCAAAAGAAGCGTCACCAGCAGGTTGAGGGAGCTGGTTCTGCCCCTCTACTCCGCTGTCATGAGACACCGCCTGGAGTACTGCATCCAGCTCTGGGGGCCTCACTACAAGAAAGACATGGAGCTGTTAGAGCAGGTCCAGAGGAGGGCCACAAAGATGATCAGAGGGCTGGAGCACCTCTCCTATGAGGACAGGCTGAGAGAGTTGGGATTGTTCAGCCTGGAGAAGAGAAGGCTCCAGGGAGACCTTACAGCAGCCTTCCAGCACCTAAAGGGGCCTACAGGAAAGCTGGAGAAGGACTGCTTATCAGGGAGTGTAGTGATAGGACAAGGGGGGATGGGTTTAAACTAAAAGAGGGTAGATTTAGATTAGCTTTAAGGAAAAAAAAAATATTCTTCACTGTGAGGGTGGTGAGGCACTGGCCCAGGTTGCCCAGAGAAGCTGTAGCTGCCCCCTCCCTGGAAGTGTTCAAGGCCAGGCTGGATGGGGCTTTGGGCAACCTGCTCTAGTGGAGGGTGTCCCTGCCCGTGACAGGGGGGTTGGAACTGGGTGATCTTTGAGGTCCCTTCCAACCCAAACCATTCTATGATTCAATGGAACACCCTGACAGTGTTTAAGCAGCAGTTCGGTTTGTAAGTGTTAAAGAACTATGCAACCAGTTACCTAAACACAACCAATAACACCACAAGAGACAGCTTCTGCTTATATAGACAAACATCATACCCTTATACTACGCTATAGTCAAAAGTTTAGCAGTAAGATTCCTTTCTGCCTGATAAACTGGAGAAAGCTGAGATGGACAGTAATGCAAAGTCTGTGAATCAAAAACCCAAGTTGTAGTTACATCTGAAAAGGAAGGTGTAGTCTGTTTTTCAAATAACAAAATGACACTTAGTTTAATGTGAGATTTCCCTTTAAATTATTCTTCCTCGGCATCTTCATGTATAAATGCTTTGGCTCAAGATTTTTCTATAAAGTTAAGAACTTCATCAGCAAAGCAAGGGACTTTTTATAAGAACTTCCAAGCTAGTTAAGAGTATATTTCTTTATCTGAGAGCTTAGAAGAAATATTTTGTCTGAATAAAAAAAAAAAAAGTGCTATGGCTCTGAACTGTAATTTAAGCCTTTGTCATCTTGAGCAAAATGTTCTAATTTCCACTGAAAAATAGAGATTTTAAAACAGCGATCAAAAGCTATGTTTCCCAAAGGTATCCTACAAGATACACACTCATTTACTCATCATAAAAAACACGTAAGCATGTATTTCTTCAGAGACTGAAAATCCCAAAGACCGGTCATAGCAGTGCCATTCAAGAAACACTGCAGACATACCTCTTCATACTTCACCCACTGGTCTTTTGGAAGGATCTGATGTTTCAGGCTTAAGTCGAGCGCTCGCTTTATGCGAAATATTCTTTCATTGTAAAGATGTTCTGGAAGTCTCTTCAGTGCCTCTTTTACATCATCATCTTCATACAATGTATCATCTCGCATTAATCCTGTACCAAGAAGATTTTACAGTATCACTGAATAAATGGTATTAATTAAGATTTAGGATTGACACAGGTGTTTCTATATAACATTGGCAAAACATTTCCAATGCAAAGTTATGAAGAAAAAACAAACCAATCCAGAAAAGAAGCACTAATTGATCACAGCAAACAAACTCTAAATGCTGGCTTATACATACTCCATTTACTTGTTTTTACTCCTATTCTTAAGGAGCAACGTGGAAAATGGGTATTTGATTCAATATGTTTTGTAGGAATATATATACACACACAGAACAATAACTATTCTGGGTCTGACAGGTGGACTTACGCTTACCTAATTTTTTATCTGTATTTAAGATGACTGTCTAGGTAAAGAGTTTAAGAGCTCTGAATCCATTAGAGTCAGTCAACCATAGATGTGACTACTTCATACTGCAGAATCTCTAAATTCTCTAAGATCAGTAAGTCTCGATCTCCATTGACTATCTTAAGCTATGGAAACCTGAAGCTAGACGTTTGTGCTTAAGTTGGCTCCCTCTAATACTGCCCCAAATCAGAAATTAAACCAGGAAGAAGAATCTAGTCTTCTCAAAGCCAAGAACACTCCCACACTGTTTGTGGAGCAAAGGATTCCTGAAATCCATCCAGCATATTAACAACACAGGACAAAATGTTACCTCTGTAACATTCTGAGATTGATGCAGATTACAAGAGGATACCTACTGACTGAGGTTAAAGATTTTGATCTCATGTAACTAAATTGGCAGTCATCTCCCAAAACCCCAGAAATTTCTTTTAAGCCACATATTCTTAAATTCAGTTTTACAATCTATTTCAAAGCCATAGGGAGCATGACTGCTAGTTTAATCACTAGATTAAATTTGGTGTTTCTCCTCAGTTTTTAGTTGCATTCCCAAAAAAGCAGCAAAAAGTACTAGTGTCTTTAAGAATTTCAGCAGACAGATATAAAAAGAGGGGCTAAGCACTGCATCTCTGGAGGGAAGACCTAAGCTTACTCCTCTACAGTTGTCTTGCAATTTTTTTTTTTTTTCTAACTTCCCCAGGGCAGGTACATTAACTTCCTTTAAATGATTTGCTCATGCTGTAGTCAACAGTAAGTTACAGACTCTGAATATTTAGACATTCTTGTCACTTAAGAACTGCCATCTGCCAAGTTGAAGCAAACTTGGTAACAACTCTGAACAAATTGAAGGCAATACCATCAAGGCAACCTCCTCTACTTAAAGAAACACTATTTTTTACACCTACTTCACCATTGCACAGGCCAGAGAGACACCAAGTGAAGTTATGGTGATACAAAGGGCAGAGCTAACTAAATTCTTCTCTGCACTTTGGATACTTTACATGAGCAATGCAGACAGACTGCTATCAGCGAGAACTGCTCCAGCTTCAAGGGTAACCTTTGAGTTAGAAGATACTGGCCAGTGAAAATGACTTGGTGGGAAAAGATAAATAAACTTTCAGGACTGCTTTGTGAAAGTTTTTTTTTCAACTGCTCCTGCTTAACCTTAGCTGTTATAAGTTATTTCACTGAAAACAAGAGCAAACACAGAAATAATTGAAAAGTTACTTATTCATTACTAGGTAGCAATCATGATGACTGAAGCTACTGCTAGCTTTTTCCTCACAATAGTAGTAATTTTGATCAAAAAGACTTATGCCAAACTGTACATACAAACACCATAACTAGATTGAGTATACACTTGCAGAGTTTTTAAAACACAAGGAAACACTTACCTAATTTGTTGAATCCAGCTGCATTATAATACCATTTGCGAATCCTGTCTAACAGGCGACCACCTCCTGCAACTGAATGCAACCATCATCAGTTGCAGAGCAAGATAAATCTCAACATTTACACACTATGACAGTACACAAATATTTGCTGGCATCCTTCACATGCAATAATGCAACACTACATCAAGTCTGAATTTGAACATACATGACTTGGCCTCTCTGCTTTTCAGTATCCCTTACCTGACACTGAACAGGTAAAATGAGTGCTTGTTACATACAATAATTTGACCTCTGTTTCCCTGAATTCAAATATTAGACTGCTTTAAGACTTGAAACAATGCTAACAGTTTGTTGTCAAAGACAGCACCAACATTTTTATGCTCCATAACTCTGACTTGAGGTAAAAACATGGTGTTCTACATAAAGTAAAGCCATCATGCTTCGCAAATAATTTACCCAAGTTCCACAGCTGTCACTATAGGTTAATGCAATTACAAGGACAGCATATTATTATGTTGTTAACCTTCTGCTCTCCTCTCCAGTTACTTAAATACTATTCCAAAGCTTCCTTTTTCAAAGGGCTGCCAAAGTCAGCTGGGAGGTCAACACTGAAAATTCAAAACAAATCACTGACTTTAAACAGCAAAAAAACCCAACCACACCACACATAGAATGTTCAGCTTTCCTTAACTGTGATTTTGGATAGCAAAGGTGTTTTTACATGTAATCAGTTTGAACGCAGTACCAAATACCGTTAAAGTAACCCAACGAGGGGTTTAGAAACCCAGACACAGCACAACACGGCAACGCAGCCAGGGCAAGCTACCTCTCACGACTTTAAGCCCATCCTCGTACAAAATCACCCCATAAACCCAGTGCTGCACGCGACACCAGCGCACCCTTAGCACGCTGGCTCACCGGGCCTTGTTCCTTCGTGCCTCAGGGCCTGAGACGGAACCGCACTGCACCGGCAGTGTGCGGGCAGGACCGCGACCCCCGCGGCCCCTCCGGAGCCGCCCAAGGGCTCCTCCAGCGCTCCCCAACACCCAGAAAACCTCGGTACCGGAGCCAGGCTCCCTCCGCTGAGGCCCAGACCGAGGAGCTGCTGCTGAGGGAGAACAGCGAGGAAGCCCGCCCGCCACGGCCGTGCCAGCGGTACACTGTCCGCGGGCGCTGTCCCCATCAAGGACACACGGCACACTCCCTCCACCGGCCCCTCCATCTCCCCCTCACGGCCCGCCTCGCCTCCCGGTGCGGGGCAGGACGTGCCCAGCGCCGCAAACGCGAGTAGCGCGGCACAGCCCCGCTCCAACCCCCCGGCCCCCACCGCCGTCCCACCTGGTGCCCTCGCCGCCATCTTCACCTCGGAGCAGCGCGCGGCCTTCTGGGTAGCCCGCAGCGTCCCTGGGGCGGGGACGGGCCCGCCAATGCCGCCTCATCGCTGGCGCATGCGCCTGGCCGCCCGGGGAGCTTCCAGCCCCGGCTCGGCTCGGTTTTATCCGGGCGGGTGGCGGACGGCCCCAAGGACGGAGGGTGAACGTCGGTCTCCGCCGTAGCGGCCTGCGGCTGCGGTGGCCCCGCGCTCGGCCGTCTTCTGGCGCGGGAGCTCCGCCGCTACCGCCGCGGGGCGCCGGGCTGCCCTGAGGCACCTGCGCGCGGGCGGTGAGAGCGGCAAGAGGCCAAGGCGGGCGTGGGACCCGCGGCTCTGGCGATGGTTTTAAATAGTGCTCGCGGTGCTGGAGAATCGGCTGTTAGGCCGCGATTAATTAGCGCTTGCTCAGAACAACGTAACGCAGCCGCCTCGCTGCAAACTGGCAGTGACTCAAAAATCAAGTATTTTGCCGCTGTAGTCCCAGCCGCGGCCTTCGGTAGCGGTGCCCACATCAGAGGCTGCAGCCTCTGTGAACTGGTAGACCAGTAACAGCAAACTGAGGGTAACGGTGAGTATTTGCTTAACGTGTGTGCTTGTAAAGCACAGTAAGCGAAGCACCGAGTCAGTCCCAGGAGCAGCAGAAACCTGCCTCTGCGCCGGTACCGCAGCTGCAAGCGAACGGCTGTTTCCTGAGGTCACTGCCTCTCCCCAGCACTTCTTCAGACACAGACCGCCGCATTCTTAAAGAAATAAAATAAATACGTGGAATCATTTGAGAAATATTGCTACAGTAAGCAATTTCAGTCAGAAAAGCATGCAGCTGAGTGCATGGCAGCAGACCACAAAGTGTCTTGGCCATCCTGTACCCAGCAAGCCTCAAGTAATTAACGTGCTCAATCAAAGGCTGCTAGCCCTTATCAAGAACAGCAGACTACAATAGGTTTGGTAATTCTAGGCCAAACGTATCTTCTAAAGATTTTTTTTCAGCTTAAAGCCAAAAAGTATTTGGCATGATCCTCAAAACCTTCTTCTCTCCTCTTTCCTTTTAGCACTCCCATAAAAATCTTTTGCTTCCTTTCTTCACGGTATTTCTGGGAAGCTATTTTGGCATAAACTCATGCATTTAACATTTCAAAGAAACTGGTTTAGCTCTGGCAGCAATCATTTTTACATCTAAAAATATTAAAGGAATTAAAAGCTCAAAGTTTAAGATATTCAAAATCTCATACACATTCTATAATACAATTTATAATGGTTTGTCACGTGGTAACAGATTGAGATAAGAACAGCAGAGTAAATCTGGCATTATGAACCCACATACTTTCTATTAACATTTTTTACTGGAAACATTAATTTTTACTAGATTGTTTGAAGATTATAGTTTGCTGTTAGCATTTAATGCAGTCAAAAATCAAGTAAGCATATTTAATTAAACTTAGATATTTTTATTTGAAAGGCAGGAGTGGGGGAAAGCGTTTAACCATCCCATTTCAGACGCCACTTTAGATGAAATGTTATGCATCTCCACCAACAGTCTACTCAACAGAGGGTTTCAAGTGATCTTGCCAGGCCAAAGCAATGGGAAACACGAGAATGAAAGACAAAAGAGAGCATCTCGGATATATATTGAAGACAATGAATGTGGCTTTTTACTTTTGTTTAAAGTGAAGATGCCCCAGTAAATCATTTTGCACCCTGCTTGTTCTGACAACACTCCCTTTTCTTGGGTGTTGTAATTCAAATTCCAAGTTTTTATTTTGGATGAAAGACCCAAGCCGTGATCCAGAGATCACTAGTATTCTCATTCTTTAAATGACTCTAACATTACTGTATTCCCCACCTATTATGGGAATTTAACCCTTTCGATTTTATTCTGCTGTCTGCGTACAAAATTTTCAGGCTCTTACTTGTGACTCGAATTGGTATTTTAATCTCCAAGACTAAGCTTTTAAAACACTGAGACTTTTTCATTAAATAAGCTTAAATCCAAATGAAAACATCTGGATTTCACTTTCCTGAACTGTATTAACTGAAAGAATGGAAACTTCTAAACAATAAACTATCAGGCAGTTTGCATTTGGGTTTTGTCAGTTTCTTCACTTTCCCCAAATACAGTGTGAAGCATTTGATATTTCTCTATTAACGCAATTTGTTTACTGATGGCATTAAGTACTTTTAATGCTCCTGTGATTCCTAATATTACCATCTACTTCAGTTATAACTGAGCAAGATAACTCTGTCAAGTAAGTATATGCTACAACCTCTTTTCATATGGTTACTGTACAAATTTCATTGGGGTGGGGAAAAACTGCTTCCCCACCTCAACAAGGGGAAGACAAAAGTGACTTAAAATAAAACTATACATGTCCCTGAGATCCAGAAGGAGCTTATTTTCATTTTGTAATTTGCCTAGGTTCAGTTTCTTTATTTTCTTTGATATGTCAAACCAAGTTTCACTGCACAGTTTTTAGGATATTAACTGCAGCAGCCAGCTTCACAAAGAAACACCTTTGTAACCTGTTTAAAAATGCCTTTTTGTATGAGGGGCTTCATGTGTGCAGCAGTGTACTACTTTCTACCAACAAGGGAAAGAATAACGTTATTAGCTGTTAAAATAAAAGCAGGTAAACATGTCACTTCTTTGCTACTGCATTAGCTTGTTATCATAACATTTGGGAGGGAGAGTGACAGGAAAAGACAGAGGGCGAGACAGGGAATAAGTCACTAGCCAGTTTTTCCATCTCCCAAAACTCTGAAGTTATTAAAAAACCAACCAAACAACAACCCCAAAAGAAGAATCCACTTTACTTTTCTGTTAGTATGCAGCATCATTTACTCTGAATTTAGTTAGCAATTAATTACAAGGTTTGCATCAGTAGCAAACAACCACATTCACTTAATCCTTCTGAAATATATTTTCAAGTCACCATAAAGAACATTACTGTGAGCCTTGAAATCCTACAAATGTTTCATAAGCAACAATTTCTTAAACCCATAATTAAGAAGTTAAAGAGACCATAAAGGAGACTAGTTTTATAAAATATATTTCATAATTTTATTATATTCCTTTTTACATGTGTTACTAATTAAAGTGTTTTTAAGAATTTTTCAAAGTCCTGTATAGAAGCTTTGGCAATCTCTGTACAAAACACCTCATCAGGCAAGGACACTAGCTGGTCCAGAGAGATGTAGCTAGGTTGTGCTGGGTCATACTGGGCTCTTCCCAAGAACATAAGAAACATATGTCTCTCTTTGATTCGTAATAGCTTTGAGTTGAAAACCTAAGAAAGAAAGAAAGGGAAGAAGCTTTTAGGTTGTCTAAATTTCAGACTCTGAGGAATCTAAGATAAGAGCACTTTTTAGACACACTGGAGATCTAGGCAGAAAACTACTAATTTGCATCTTCTCATTTATGTCAAACACCAGGTAGGTTATATTTATATACAGAAATAAATTCTAAATAAATGCTTAAATACAATGTACTGAGGAACACACGCAAGGGAAATCAGGGAGTGATTAAACTCTCATGCATGTTAGGGTTAGGTTTTTTTGTTTATATATGATAACTATATTACTTTTGTGTAATCACAGCCAAGAAAGTAGAGAGGAGACATTCAGAAACAGGGAGCAAGAATACCTAAGCATTTTCCCTACATTATCAGAAGGGTTTACTACACAGTCATATTCAGATGAGCATTGCTGTAAAGAAGAAATGAACAGGTGACCACATTGCAGGATACAAAGGAGTGAATTGCAGTGGCAATGGGAAAGATGAGTGGCCGCACCTCCTCTCATAACACAGCCAAAAGGCACAGCGCAGTGGTTCAAAACAACCACTTGTCTTCTGCTGCACAGCAAAGCTTACCTTTGAAGATATCTGTCAAAGAGAATTGTAGACATTCAAAGGCGAGAACAATGATAAAGGACACATGAAAGAAATCAGTGGAACATCTAAAAAGAGAGAGGCTGGGAAGGCAAGAGATGCACAGTTAAGAAGGCTTAAAAGCAGAGATCTAACTCTGCCTTTCTGAGCAATACAACTGAAGAGACACATGCTGCTTTAGAGAATAGTGAAAAGAAGAATGCTGGAACAATGAAAGCAAGCAGAGTTTTTAGTAAAAAGGAGAGACTACACTACTGAAGGAAGGATTTCATGAGGATGCAAACTAAGATTTCATAAGGATGCAAATTTGAACTCAGGCAGAAAGCAAAACTACTGTTCCTCCTCTGCCTTCTTTGAATTTTAAGAGAGAGTCAGAAGACAGAAAAAAACCTTAACCACCACTTAACAGAGTTAGCTGACAGGAAGGACTGTTACAACAGCAGCTGTAACATCAGAGAGGATTTGACAAAAAAATCCTGTATGCTTCTCATTTTCAGCATTGCTGTCATTCAGGATAGAAGCAAGAACAGATGGAGACAAGTATGCATTTGTAAATGCACAAGTTAATGGCCAGACAATATACAAACTGAGTTGCACTAGCCGTATCCTGGAACTCACAGTTTTTGAGGATGGAAGGGAAGAACAGGGAAGAGAGAGGGTGACTGCACCAAGAACAAGGAGTAGAGGAAACTCTCCACTTACTCCTTCCGAACAAAGGGAAAAGAAATAATGAGGTGAACCACAAGGAAGCCAACCACAACACAACTGAGAAGGAAGTGAGCAAGACTTGTGGTCACTTACAGGTCAAGGAAGGAAAAAGTGACACACAAACGAGTTATAGCAAGCATCCTTGTTAAGTAAAGATATTAAATGGCAAGATAAGTAATCAAAATCCTAGGGAGTAGTTTTATTTCCCCATATAATTTTGCCTTTTATCTAGTTAGATTCCCTGCTAGCCTTGCTTTAGGAAGAAACTTATTGCAGTTCAGAAGTAGTAATTTGTGCTTTCTGTTTTTCCTTGTAAGAAGCTAGTGTGACTGCATGTTAGCATTGGATGACATGAATAATGTTTTCACCTTTTAATTTGTGAGGAAATAACAGTAACAATGAGAGAAAGGAAAAAAAGCCATCAAGAGACTAATCTGTTTTCACTCCTGTGATTTTTTAGCTATTGCCACAGCAATAGGGAGGTCAATGAGAATCTGATTGCCTAATGGACAAAACTTCTCTTACCTTTAAACTATATTTTCAGATACTATAACATTTATTTTTTAACTAGACAGATCTGAAATAAATGTTTTATATATATATATGTTACCCAATGAACAGATCTTAGGCATGATCTGCCTTCCCTTGTGTCTCTTAGCTATGTAAGATTTCAGGACAAGGAATCCCTAAGCAGGCAAGTACGTACTCTCTTGCATGAACCCAGAAGAGATAAGCATGACTACTGATGATAACTTAAAAATGAGCAAGACTGGAGGTGGAGGGGGTAGTAGTGTCATATGTGCCAGGGGGAGAAGAATAGCACTTCCACACTAGAATCCTCAATAGCTGCTGAATTGCTAATAAAAGTTATACCAATTAGAGTAAAAGCCACAGACAAGTTGAAGAATTCACGTGTCCTGCATACAGTGAGGCTCCACCTCCAACGCCAAACTAGTGAAGCAGCTTGCAAAAAGCACCTACAGTTTATTCCCAGATTAACAGCTCACCTGAGGAAAGCGAGTAAGCATGTGGTGGGGAATGCCCATTATGTTGTGTAAGTAGTCAAATGTCTGTTTCAGTCTCTTTTTACTTGCAGTTAAAATCTTGGGGGTTCTAAACACAATCTGTTGAATTTCATTAGGTTGAAAACCAAGTTCAATCTGACAAACCTGAAAGAGAAACAATTTTATCTTCAAAAGTCAGCTACAGCAAACTTATTTTAACATGCCGCTGAAATAAACTAATGCAAAATTATTCTACCATTTGTCACAGAGCAACAAGAATGCAACCCACAATAATATCTGCTGTTCCAATTCTTCTCAAGTCAGTGCAAATTATTTATCATTCTGGATTAAACTGTAATTTGTTTACAGATTATCCCTGAAGTAAAGATGACTTCTGTGAATGCTATGTATTTTTCAGCTTGTCTGAGATATGAACAAAAAAGCTGTGTCTCAGTATGCGTGGCAGTTACAAGCATAAAAGTTCTCCTCTAAGAGCCTTTTATCAGTTTCAATACCAAGTTGTGAAAAGAGACTGGCTTTCTAGATGTGAAGCTGTTGAGTTCTGTAAAACAGAGCAATCAAATAGCTAGTGACTACTTTTGTTAGTATGTTCTTTCTTCTGCTAATGTATCCAAGTTATATTTTTATATTAGGGAGTATAATTTCAGTCCTGTAGTCTTCAACTGAAGTCTGTGGAACCTGAAAGAGATGTGTAGAATATGCAGTGTATTCAATTTATTTACAGTTGGTTAATATCTAAAGAAAGATGTCTTTTTCAGAGACTGCTTTGACTTCAATTATGGTTTCCCAAAAGGAAAACAAAACACATTTTTTCAATAAAATCATGAGCACTCCTCCCAAAGTGCAGAATGGCAAGCAGTTTATTGAGTTGTTGAGAAAGGAATTCCGCATACAAGAGTGTCTGGTAACTCAGCCGCTTCTTCTATCCTCCAGTGACATTTACAAGCAGCTTGTTTTCAGTCATGAGATGGGTATGCTTGCCAGTCAACGTAACTAGACTTTCGAATCCCACTCAGGTACTTCTTCAGCTGGCAAAAAGGTGGTGCTTTTTGTTTTTCCAGTTTGCTGTGCCAAGCCTGCAGCTCTTTACCAAAACTGCCTGGCGAATACAAACAGAAAGGCTTAGAATCTGGGTTTTGAAGCTACATTAGGACTTCCAGATTCTTACAGGGAATTGTTTCGAGAGGTGACTACAATCAGGTTTTTCAACTCCTGATTCTTCCTTATTTGCTTTATAAATATTTGCGTATCACAACAAATACTAATCAACTAAGACAGCATTCAAGTATGAAGAGATGTATTTGTGCTTTAATGGTGTCTTCCATGGATCTGAGCTGGCAGGGGTAACTTAATGCAGCAAGATACACAACTGGGAGTAAGACCTGCTGTTAAATCAGTGGACATGTATAGCTGGCCACACCGTAGAGGTAATTGTGGCAAGAATCTTGAGCTTTCTTTTTTTTATCTCTCTACTCTGTGAAATGGAACAGCTTGCTCTTGACATGAACAGTGAGCTCAAATGTAAGTTGCTTTGGCTGTACTCAGTTTGGCAGCAAAAATTTAATATTCAAGAACTCTATATGCTAATATCCTTACTGTGTAAGCCCCAGCAATATTCAACATACTCTGTATGATTCCCACAACAGGCAGTGGTAATGCATGCTTTCCTGTTCTACCCTAGCAGTGAATCTGTAATTGTGCTTGATGAAACATTCAGAGGACAGAATAAGCCATCCTTCAGCTCATTTAGTCCATGACTGGTATCTTTTGACAACCCCTATCAGCTGCAGCAGTTGTTTCTAAATAACAGCACCACTCAGAATGAGGCATACCAGCGGGTCACTTCTGAACTGCTGGTACGTGGTTTCACTTTGAGTACTGCCTGCCCACCACCAGCTTAGGCCATACAGGTCTGAACACAAATTCTGAATCTGAGATATCCAACCTCCTGAAAGGCTGGAGCTGCCAAGTATCAGTAGATTCTAAAAGCGAGGACCTAAAAATCCTTCCTATCTCTCTAGGACATGTTAAAAATAAGGATGGTATACTATACACTTTTTTTGGTAAATAGACAAGATAGTCTCATAGAACTGAGGATCTTAAAAACACATTCATTACAATATACTGAATCCCTAGCCTGTGGAAACAATGTTCATTAAAAAGAAAGCACTATTAATTGGAACAGTCTGCTACTTTCCAGTCTCCTCCCTTACCACACACATTTCCGATTGCGAGATTCCCAGTGTTTAATAGTTTCAGAGCAGTGAGTCTGTCTGAAAATTATATACTTTAATTCATAGTTATGCGTTATAGGATAATGGGATTTCTCAAACTGTTAGACTACATCATGCTGTTTGGCCTAGATGGCTTTACAGCACAATAATTAAACCAATACATAGTTACATTTTCAAAGGGGAAAGGAGTCCCTGTGGGTTTGAAGTTATTTACCCAACAGTTGTTAATAACGACCATCTGCTATCAGACAATAGGTGTCAAATGCACATTTTTGGCAGACTAGCTACCTGCCAAGAGGAAAATAATCAACTGCACATTTCTTGCTCCTAAATCCTCAGAGACAATCCAAGTTAGCAAAAAACCATAATAATTAAGAAAAAAAAAAAAAAAGGAGGGAGCAGGCCCTATTTTTCACTCACAAAGAAATGGGTAACAATTTGTGTCATCAGATAGCAAGTTTTGGCAGGAAGGGACCCAGATGAAGTTTCTAACCTACAGAAGACAGAATAAGATACTGCTCCACATATGCTGCAAGCTATAGAGGAAAAAAAAATTGTTTAACAAAATCCTCAGTTATTTTATATCTTCACTACAATTACTGAATTGAATTCTTGCTGTGCAGGATTCTCCTCCAGCAATTTTATCTTTTGTCAACTCTTAAACGATATGGATACACACTTTTAATATCTACTAATAACCTCACCTGAAGATTTTCTTTTACAGGCTCTAATTTGCCAGTCAGTAGCCTTGGAAGACGAATTACCAGATCCTTTGTCTACAATTAGAGAAAACACACAAAAGAAAGATTATTACTGAAAGCTTGTTTGTGAATCCATATGTGAAAGAAAGATAATAGTTCTCACTATTTTTTTCTTCCCCAGTTGGAAGAGGGATGCACTTTCACTTGCATTTCATTTTATCTGTACCCCAAAGATAAGCAGCAATATATTAAGATGCAAAAAGTTTCTCAAATATGTTTGTTTGGAAAATAATAATAATAAAAAAAAATAACATAACTATTGGAAAACAGACACGAAGAAGGAGTAAAAGCATGCCACAAAAGTAGAAAGCATGCTCAAATGCCCAGTCTCTTTCAGTGCTCATTTCTTCCCACCTTTTTGAAAAAAGTAAACAAAACACTACCCGATAGAGGCTATAGAAAAATTTTTCAGCTGCAGTGGAATTTGTCTACCTCAGGATCTGGTTAGACAATAGTATTATGGCAATACAAGAAATTACTCCACATCCCCTAAGCCATATGATTACCTGCCCGGAGCACAAGGCAGTGACTGAACCCTTTTCCAGGGAGATCTCCTACCTCAAGCGTGGGAAGGTCAGGAAAAGGCACTGTGACAGCTATGACTGTTCAGCAACCAGAAGCCAATAGAACACCACCAGATTCCACTTGGAACTTGACATTTATTGCAATCCCCAGCTACTGCAGGAAACAACTAACAGTGCCCACTTATTGCAGGAAACTCCAGCTATTGGCTCCTCTGAAGATCCCAAAGCATGGTGCTAAATACCTGCTAAGCATGTAATGTGGTAAGCACTGACCAGCGAACCCAGGGGTTACTCTTGATGAGCTGAGCCTAAGATTTGGTGTTTAGTTTGATATGATATTTGCAGATTAGACTATTTGTCACTGATGAGTTAAGTATGTTACAGTATCTTGAAGAGATTATAAGAGAGTCAATTAATTTTCTAGAAGTTAAAAAAGCTGTTTGCTCTTTCAGCAATGGATTCAGTCCTTTGACCCACCTCAGATAATAAAGCTGGACACACACATGCTTGTTTGACAATAACCTGTAGCAGATCATCTTCAAGAACTGTACTTCAGGATCTTTGAATGTTACATGCCTGTATTACTTCCACGGACAGTTAAAATCACGTTATCCTCCTGTAACCCTCTGTGTTACCATCAGAAACGTCACTAATGTTTGTGGATAACCTCCAAACACTTGACGTATTCATGTTCTAAGACCTTACAGTTGTCACTAACAAAGTACCTAAAGACTTCAGTGTATAGTCTTTACCTTTTTCACACTGAGGCCAAGTTCATTTTTGAAGAAACCCAGTCTGTTATCCAGTCTTTCCACTGAAAACAACAGCAAGTATGGAGCTCTTGAGACCATCTGAGCAATTTCTGCCGTACCAAATTTTTTTGATTTTAGGTAAGCCACTCTAGAAAGAGAACAAAAACAAAATAAAATCCAGTTATGAAAATTTTATTGCCTCCATTTATTCAGTACTTGCTTAAATTCCTCAGTGATATCTTATAAATGGACAGATGTTCTAGCATTAACATGCAACCCTGCCAAAAATAATTAGAGAGAAATCTGCAGTTATCATAAAAGCAAAATACCATCCCTTCCAATTAATTAGAAGTAAAATAAACCTCAGAGCAGAATGTCAATACTGAAGACAGATTTTAATTCCTTCCAGCTGTACTTAAGCAGATAACTATGTTAACCTACATTTAACTACCAGCCTGTCTCCTAGCTTGCAAACACATTAATAGATCATCATAGGGTATGGACAAGAAGATATATACAGCCTTTTGCTATTTTAATGAATTCCATTTCTACTGCTGAAAGAACAGAGTATTATACCTCATACGTCCCTGTTTTGCCAATAGCACTGGAGTAGAAATATCATACAACAATGCTATCTGTAGAGACATTGTCCAAAAAGACATTTCTAAATCAGCTGAAGTTACTTTTGTTACCATAGGTCCCTACTTTCAGTCACTGGTCCAAGGATTTCGTTACAAAACATCTGGTTGTCAGAAAGGAGAAGAAGCTGACTAAAGTTTTTATGTTTAACAGAGCTTGCTTGCTTTCTTTCCAACTCAAAATTTTTTCCAAACTTCAATTCAGTGAAAGTGAAATCCTATTTCAAGCACTACTTGCAGTGGATTATTACCATAGCTCCCAGGAAAAGGAATGGCGGGGGGGGGAAATACAGCACTACAAAATAAAAAGAGACATGATTAACCCACATGCCACCATTTACAAAAAAACTGAACTACAATTTGATGAGGTTCCCTTTGGTTATAGATAAGCATATACAGAAGTATTTGCTGTCAGATGAACTCAAAGCGTACAAGAACTCAATTTATCTGGCAGTAATTAATATGCTAAATAGATGGCAGAATATTCTGCAGAAGCAGATCTTCAGCAAAAGATAGGCTGTGTGTTAAATCATGTCTTGTGGAGAGAAAAAAAAAAAAATACATTCCGGTTGCTACAACGTCCCTCTCCTTCTACAAACCCTCAGAAAATGAAGTCACCACAAGCCAAACACCTCTAGACAGAAGATTTAAGAACAAGCTCTACAGGACCAGTCCCTAACTGAGCAGGCATCCCATCACAGCAGGTAGCAGCCTAGGCTCCAGAAAATGCTGATGGAACTGGCTGCAGAAGCCTCAGAGACAAGGAGTGGTCTGGAAGGGGGAAAAATGCAGAACACAACAATAAACAATTGGCCCTTCAAAAATCATCTCATTATGTTTTGAATGCTGCAGCTTGGCTACACTATACTTCTTCCATTCAATTTTTCAAATGCACAACTATGAACATAGCTAAATGAGCAGATTACAAATAGAACCTTTTGGCTGGCCTGCCTCCCCTCCACCTGTTTTCTGTTAATAAGTCATTAAGATTCACACCTGAAGCACTTCTTTGCACCCTGGAAAGAGGAGAAGCTTAAAAGAGGGATGGCATGATTGTAATAACCTGAGTCTAGAAACTGGTGTATTAAAGAAGCACAAACCAAAGTTTGAGATAAATTTGTGAGTGCTGGCACCAAGGCTAGCCCTCATTCTACTACAGGGGTCAGCAGTTCTATGTAGCATGTTAACAGTTTTAAGTCATCATTAACAATACTGTAAAACAAAGCATCTGGTGCAGCTGCAGTACAGACACTGATTTGCAACTGTCAGAAGTGTTATGAATTATGGAATGTTTTGACTTCTACAGTGTTTATCTGAAGTCAAATGCCAAATCTATTGAAATTTGTGTTTTGTTTCCTGGCAACGTGGAATCCATAGCAATAAAACATTCCAGAGTGATGTAACCAATACCATGTCCATCTGCACCGAAGTGTTTATCCAAAGGTGATACTCGGCTTTGAAAAGACAGTTATCTGAAACACATTCACTTCACAGCCTGCCATGCACCCTCCACAGCACTTTAAAGCTTGCAAGAAAGCATTCACCAGTGCCAGAGATAAACTTAGTGAAAAATCAAGCTGCAGAAAATGAAGACGAAATTGGATTGCCCTGTTCCTACTTCTCTAACCAGGCAGTGCCACAGGACAGTCACTGAAACGCAAATCTGACTTCCCAGGAGAGTTAGAATGTTTATCATAGCAAAAGATACTCTCTTCAGAAGAGTATAAGCAACTCTGACAACTGGACTCAAAACTGCTGCTGAAAAATGGCACAGGTTCTTTTTGGATACTGTTTCTGAAAGGCCACTTACTGAACAGGAGGATAGACCTGACTTTTCTGCTTTCTTCTATGTTAGACATGAATCTACTAATGTGCCTGTTTCCAAAAAGCTGTATTTTCAGATTTCTGCCTTGGACAGATACTACATGCAAGAGCCAAGCAGAAAGACCTTCTTTTCTGGAATTTTTAAAGACCAAGACATTTTCAGTTCATTACAAAGTGCACATATGAGTTGTTCTGTAAAAGAACTGTTGAATTAATGCCAGCCTGTCTGGAATGATTTTTAAGAATAAAAGTCTATTTTCCTGCAATTTTTTCTATAATCAACACACCTAATGGAAGTATGAATCAGAAGAATAAAGTAATTCCATTTCATAATTGAACAACTTCTAGGTACACACCAAGCAAATAGAGCTGAGTAAAGAAAGCTAGGATCTCTGTGACTGCAAGACACAGATCAGTTAAAAAAAAAACAAAAAAAACAACCCCATAGTCTGGTTCTGGTACTTTAAATCTCTCATGTCTTAATGAGATCCCACCTGCAAAAATCTCAAGCTAAGGAATACAGAGAAGCTGTTTGTATCCATAAAACAACAAAGAGGAAGAGTGGAATGCAGTTACAAGCCACTGCACCATCCCTAGGGCAAAGCACCTTTGCAAAAAGGTGACTGGATTCATGAAAATACAGGCTCAAAACCTATGTTCAGTTATCTCAGATAAATGAAGAATTAAGAATAACCTTTTTAAAAAAAACAACCAAAAACCAGATTATTTATATTATCACAATACATTTTTTCAAAAATCTTGAATTTTTAATGCTAGTTATTTAACTTCAGGAAGATTTTTCTTTAGAAGCAAAAGGCTTTCTGCCATGAATACAGACCTCATCTTTAAAGCTCTAGAACTAGTCCTCCGAAGTTAACAATGCAAACCCACTCAGGACAGGCTTCTGTGAATACATACTAACAGTTACAACCATAAAACCTCAACTTGACCAGCATCAGCACGGGTGTCTCAGTCACTGCAGGATGAAGTACAGCATCCTATCTTAAGCCCACTGAAGGAACAGTTGAAGTCTGCGCTCATGTGGCCAGGATGCACATATATGTAACAAAACAGTACAATGGTTGATTTCCAACACAGGGAGAATGGACAGCTGCTATCAGTAAAGTCTTTGACCTGCCGGGTAGGTCCACCACAGCTCCTCAATATTCTTTTGAACATCTTTATCCCTTTAACTTAGCTGCAGGTTTTTAAAACTACTTTAAATATCAGTATTATCCCATTATATCTCTAGAGCTGACTAGACAAAAATTTGTTAATGAAATAACAACTGTCATTAAAGAGGAAGTCCTACTGTTGGCACAGAACAAGAAACACAATTACACAGTTTGATTCAGACAACACTCAAATTACTAAAATCAACAGACTTTGCTCAACTTCTGACACAAATTCCATCATTTTCCAAGTCACGCTGCTGGAGAAAGAGGAATATATGTATATATTTATCCTGTTTCTTCAGTGCTCTACTTTTGTTCAAGTTGCTTTTATATTCAGGATGTAGCATTTTCTGAAGTCGGTGTTCTCTAATAAGCTAGACCGCATGCAGTACACAGCATCTAGATTTAGGACATTAAAAGAGCTGAGGAGAAGGTAGGAGAGGGTGATACAGAAGATTGACAGTAAATGAACAAAACCAGCTTGTTTCCCCTACAATGTCAAGAAAGATCCATAAACACAATTCTTTTTCTAAAAAAAAAAAATAAAAATCCACCTTTGGTAGTTTTGATACATACACAAATAAGCTTCAAAAAAAACCCAAAACAAACTCCACAGGGCAGCTAACTAAATGAGCTTTGGTCTAAGATATGAAATCTTCTAAAGAGACTGGTGTTTACCCTTATGTACAGACAAGTTGGGTGACACCAAGGAACAGTCTAGGGCCATACAAGTGTGAACACACACAAAAATTAGTTCACTGTAACCTTGTGCTCAGTTTGAGCTGGACAACACACACACAAGTTCACCAAAACCTTCTGCTGCTATTATAAGTAAACACAGAATAGATCTGGTCTGCTTCTTTTACTGCAGAATTCACAAGGTATGGGTGGACATATCACCTATAAGAGCAGTTTCAAAGCGTGACTGAAGAGGTTTGTATTGTTCTACAAATTTAGGTAAAGCCTCAGGGACCAACATTTTGGAATTTAAGATGACACAGGTAAAGCAAGTGGCCTAAGATGGCAAGCTGCTTCCTCTGTGTCAGAAAGACAGGGATGAGCAGTAAAATTTGTTAATGGCCAACACTGATCCACCTGAAAACTGACTCGGCTTGCGATACCACCACATGCTAATGCTGACTGATGGGAAGGCACAGGAACATGGAGCCAGAGATTGAGTGAGAAAGGAAGCAGCAGCAACAGGCTCAGAGAGGATTACGTCAATTGGGAAACCAGATCTTCAAGTCAAGGGGCTTACCACCCTGCTGCTATTTGAAAGGCTTACCTGGTTTCTAAAGCTTCCAGATCTTCAGCAAGGATGTATGGATTTTTGGTCAAGAATGGTCCCAGCTGATTGTCTTCTACACCCACATCCTTAAGAAACAGAAGTATTTTTCTTATATCTTTTTCAAAGTCCAAGGTCAGTAAGAGTTGACCTGCCTTTTGACGTTTCTCCACTTGGGATAAGTCAACTCCTACAGCAAACAAAATTAGATATTGTTTTAATTAAACACAGACCCTACTTCCTATAAATGTTTCAGGAAGGTACGTTGAAATTTGTAGGACTACTCCTTTTTTGCACTCATTTAGCATACTTCAAAGCTTCAACACAGCAAGGTCACAGCAAGGTCACAACACCTTGTATGTTGTGGAAAGATTCCAGATAAAACAAGCAATCACTTTAGATGCTTTTGCTGAGTTTATTTTTTGAAGGAAGACATTTGCAGTAAATCCTGCATGTGAGGAATCAAGTACACCAGCACGTGCCCCACACAGAGATCTACTCTTGCTGCATAGAAGCGTGTGTGCAAGGAATTCCATACTCCATTATACAAGGGAAATGACAATTTTGCAGTGAAGTGCCTTTGGATTCTGGCTCACATATAGCCATTTGTTACAGCACAAGGCCAGACCTCCCCCTCTCAAATACTTCTCCAACCTCGTTCTAGTGTTCCTTGCATTTTTGGCAAATGAGGTGGCCAGCAACCCTGAAGTCAGCTATCCACGCACAGTCGAAATGCTTTTTGATGCGAACTAAGTTCTCTTCCATCCCTTCCTCCTTGCCTCTCCAGTTTACTGTGCCCTACTTCTAAGGTTTTGCACTGCAACCCCTCTCCTTCCTTCCAAGGAGGGACAGCTGGAATAGCTTTTGCTACAAATTAAAGCATCCTTAAGCAGCCCAAAAGGAGAGACCAATCAAGTTACACAAAGTGCTCCCCACCTCCAGAAGCTGTGGCAGATGCCACCTCCAAGCAGCCACAGCATAAGAGACTAAAGCTAGCCAGCTGTGTCTTCAACTAATATGGCATTGCTAGGGAGTCATACAGTCCCGTCTCTTTTCCCATTTACCCTGGATAATGTTCTGCTGTCCTTAGCCATGGGTCATCGTTCCTGTTTACAAGGCAACCAGTAAGACTGAAACACAAATTACAGAATCTCCAAAGCTCCAGATATAGGCAAACCACAAACAAAATCACACATACCTAGGTGGACAAGTTTTGCCAGGGTTTCTGAGTGATCGACATAATCTCGGAGGGTGGAGGACTGAAGGGGAGGAAGTGGTTCTGCAGTGATCTGTACAGCTTCTTCCTCAGAAATCTCCTCCAAAGCAGACGAAGGTGGGATGTCATCCCAGTCTAAGAAACAAATATAGAAGACTGAAATGCACTTTTAAAGACAAAGCTGCTCCCACCAAACGCTATACAGATCTCTTAAAATGCATTTTGAAATGCAAGAACACTGTGCATGAGATGAACAGCCAATCTATTATTATTTGAAAAGACATAAAAACATAGACTTTACTCCCAGTTTTTGTCTCTGTTCCGTCTCCTTGTCACTGCCCATCAACTCTTGCTTATGTGGCCAAATCTGAGCGTAGTACCCAGCAAGCCTGCCTTCAGTCTGCTGCCTTGATCACTGCAGACAACAGATCATATCACCTTCTTGAAAAAGAATCTTCTTTCATGTCTTCACAAACGCATTCTTGCCTGATCATATCCAGATCAAAGGCTACTGCTAAGATTATTTTTCACAACCTGACAAGCCCGCTACTTTGTGCCTCTTCGGAATCTCATGCCTGAAGTATAGTCGTTTTAACTTTCAAGGTATTTCATAGCCAACTCCAACCAAGCTATCATGTCTTGTCCATTACAGAATGGCTGCTGACTGCCCCCACCTCTAACAGCCAAAGAAATCAAGCTCCATTTCCTACCCATTAAGGTTTTCAAATGAACATCATTAAGCTTGTTTCCCCTTAAGTGTTCCAAGTCACAGAGCTCAGTGTCTTTTTATAAAATATTTCTCTAAACTGATTTATTTTTTCCATTGACAGGAACTGACAACAGCTAGATCAATATTACTGTTTTGCACGCTGACTGCTAGCATCAACCTCAGTTATCAAACTGATTACTGATCAACAGCCCTAACTATAAACTCTTCAGGATGGGGATTTTCTGTGTACTTTTGCACAAGACTTCCTAGAGACTGAGGTAACACTCTTTCAAGTCAAAAAAACAAAGCCACACCAGAACTACCAAGATAGGATCTTCCTACTTATTTTGGAACCTATTGTTCTAGGAAGAGTTGCACAACTAGCTCAATAGCTGTTGAAGGTCTTGCCTTTTTTTCAAAGCCTCAGAACCAAAAGCACAGTAAATTATTTTTAGCAACGTTTACAACTTAAACAACAATACTAAGAACTCTCTAGGAATCTATATGGATATCAAGCATTTCCTTTCAACCTGTTGAGGACCAAACTAATATACAGCAAGGTACATTCCGGAAGCATAGATGCCTTTTTTTGCCACTGAAGTTATTTAAGCATCCTATCAGGATACATACCTGAAGCTACGAACTACAACAAAAGAGTTAGAGATTATGTTTATTCTGTTACATACACTGCCAACTGGGCAAAATGCTCCACATACACAACAGTAAATCTGCTGGCAGACAAAAATCTGGCATATAGATAAACCACACCACAGCTGTGGACACCTAAGAGCTGGCTGACCTGTCTGTTCTGGTGCAGGCCTGTGTCCAGAACCAGCTGCACAAACACACATACCTCAGTTGCAGCTCTGAGCCACCCCAAAACTAAGCTCTGTAGGATCCAAATTGGCTGGGCTTAAAGCCGAATCCGAACGTACAAGACTGCTTAGTAATCCAGAGCAAGTTTCCTCAGCATACTAGAATTCTTTTCAGAGGGTGGTATTTTTTTTTTATCCTCAGACATAAAATTAGAGAAAAGTGAGGGAATTTCCTCAGGGCAATACCACGAAGGCGACCTTATATCTATCTCCTTTCCTCGGGGGCAGTTTGACGAGCATTTCTGATCAGGGCAGTGCTTCAGCAGGCTTCACACTCTGCTGCCTCCTGTTGTTCATCCCTGATAGCTCAAACGGCTGTGTTGGGAGAGCTGCTTCAGGGGTGCCATCCCCCCAAAACCCCAACAAACAAAACACTTTATTTTGTACCAGCACAACCACGAGAGAAAGGCAAATGCTCAGCTGCTGTAGGTAGAGTTATGAAAAGAAAAGCTCTTCAAACAGCAGCTCTAGACTCACATTTTTATTCAATGCTGCGTCTTTATCTCAGCTTAAAGGTATTCTCTATATGCTAGAGTGATCACAGGAATTCTGTGTTAACTACGGGGCTAAAAACATGTGAAAATCAGGAACATCAGATAAATATTTTAGATAAACAGGGCAAAACCCAGGAATGCTGAAGGTGTGATTTGAAAGAAATGGTAACCCTAAGGCCTCTTACCTTCATACAGTATTTCTGCATTCAGATCAGGTAATGTTTCTGCTTTTGCTTGTTCCTGTTTTACTGGTGAAGGCAAGTTACTTTCAGGAGAAGAAAAGGATCCATCCTTGGCACTGTCAGGAGAACAGCTTCCTACAGATACATGCCTGTACGCCTGCCATCTCCACAGAAGAACGTCATTTCTAGAGGGCTGCGGAGCCAGAGGGGCGAACCCACCACATGCCTGTGCGGTGCTGCTGCGGTCCCTCAGGCTCCGAGGCAGTTCGGCAGCACGGGCCGCTTTCAGCAGCCCACAGCAGCGGGAGACCTGCCGAGCCCACGAAGCCATCTTCCACCTCAGGGCAGCATCCTGCCGGGAGAAACAGGGCTGAGGAGGAGCAACAACACAGGCGCTGCCTCACCTCGCCCACAGGGCTGGCAGCGCGGGCGTTAAGGCAGAAATTACTCGCTGCAAAGCGCCAAGTAGCTGTTTTGAGCCCTTAAACGCGTGGCAGACGGAGGCATAACTGAGGAGAGGGGCCGGCTCTGAACGCCACCGACCGCCGTTCCCTTGCGAGCACGGGGATCGCCCAGCCGGGACTGAAACCCTCCCCAGAGGAGGGGGCCCTCCGCGCAGAGCCGTCACCTCGCACCCCGCCACCGGGCTGGGGGAAGCCGGGTCGGGCCGGGCCGCGCTCGCCACCCCAGCACAGCAGCTGCTGCGTGAGGCCGTACCGCTCCGCAGGCGCCGAGCCTGGGCCGCGGGAGGGCGAGTGCGGCCGCCCCACCACCCACGCAGCTCCCACCCACGCCGCGCAGCCCCGGCGGCCACTGAGACCCACCAACGCCTCACCTGCCCCTCGCACCGATTCCGCGCGCGGCCGAGCTCACGTGCGCGCCCCCCCGCGCCAACTCGGGATAAACCATTCGGGAGCAGGGAGAGGGGGAGCAGGCAAAAAAAGGGACTTTCCCACCGCTTGCTCGAAGGGGGTGGTGTGGCTCCGCCCTCCTCCCCCCCTGCTCACTCCCTCCCTCCCTCACCGCGTGGGCGCGGGGCGCCGCGGGAGCGGCAAGGCGAGCTCCGCCCCTCGGCGAGGCGGGCGCGGCGCTTCTCTCTTCAGCGGCGCCGTTTCTCTTCCTTAGCGGCGGCGTCTCGGCGGGAGGCGGCGCGGGCGGCCGGCCGGGCTGGTTCGGGCCGCGCCGCGCCGCCTCGGGAGAAGCAGAGCTGCGCTGAGGCGAGGGGAAGGGGGCGAGATGGCGTCATGCGTGGGGAGCCGGACCCTGAGCAAGGACGATGTGAACTACCGTCTGCACTTCCGCATGATCAACGAGCAGCAGGTGGAGGACATCACGCTGGAGTTCTTCTACCGGCCGCACACCATCACCCTCCTCAGCTTCACCATCCTCAGCCTCATGGCCTTCGCCTTCACCAGGTACGTGGCCCCCGGCGCCGCCGCGGGGATCCCCTGCCCCGCCCCCGGCCCTGCGTGCCGGCCGCGCGGACCCGGCCCCGGGGCGGAGGGGGGTCCCGGCGGGGGGGGGGG
>VXBL01002128.1:934592-946466 GCA_013400195.1 Aramus guarauna | reverse complement strand
TGGGGCGAGGACAGGCAGCGCGGCGCCGGCGGGCGGAGGTTCCCGCTGGGGGCGGGTTAACGGGAGGTTCGTATCGGGCCGTTACTCGCTGCGCGCTGTGCGGGCAGGGGTGTTGCGTTGCTGGCTAGCTGGAGAGCGCCCTGCGCCGGAGGCCGACCTTTCGGATAGCGGTATTCCCTTCTGCTGTATTGCCTGGGAACTTGTTGATAATTTTGTAGCTCTCTGTTAAAGTCTTTATCAAAATGAGCGTGTGTTTCAAGCAGTTGTCAAAAATGGCTTTTATTAGACTATCAAGAAGCCCAGCAATGACATCACTCAAGTAGGTGACTTACCAAGTGTTCAGCGGACAGGAGTGACTGTTTTGTGTCATCATTTTTACACAACACGCTTTGAGGCTGGTCGCATGTTGGCTTAGGCCCTGGTCCTGATGGGCTTCGCCGCATCCTTTGCCCACCACAGGAACAGCTCTGTGGACTCCGCTCCTGCAGTCGTTCATGAAAATAAAGCTGAGAATGGAGACAGTTCTGTTCAGGAGCTTACGGGTAATCAAAGGGTGTAGCAGTGCAGTCTGAAGGGCATCTTGCCGTATTTTTCTAAGTCATGCATACTTTTTGTTGCCTTCTACTGAATGGGGCTGTGAAGATGGTAACGTAATCCTTCTTTCGGCTAAATTGTGCAGTCTCTGGGCAAATAGTGATTCCTCAGAGGTTTTGGCTGAGTTGTGCATCATGTTTTGGGCTCGTATACACTTTTGTGACACTGAAACCTGTGATTGTGCACCTACAATGGTCTCATTGATTAAACTCTGCATTGGACAGACCATCATCATTTATCACTAGGCCTGATGTACAATTCAGTGCATTATCTTTTATCATCTTCTAAGAATACAAACGTATAGTTTTTATCAGCTATGAAAATAATGGTCAAGCCTGGGTTGAGCTGAGAAAGGAGCATAAGGAAACGTGAAATAGTGTAGCTGCAAATGGTCTGAGGTGTGCCTTTTCTTGTTTCAACTTGTGTATGGCCCAAAGGAAGATATTTTTGATGAACGCATCCCTTGATCTGCTTGAGTAACAAGATCTAACAAAGCTAGGGTAGAATGTCCCAGGGATCCCTTCTAAACTCTGACATCAGAGATGTGTTTCTGTGCTTTCATATGATGCTTAATTAGAAGACTTTGCTACAAGTGCTCCTCTTGTCCTGTCTCTCCCCATCTTTTCTCACTATTGTGGGCTAATTTGGGTCAAACTTGTGAGTTACTGAGGGATTCTCATCCCAACATCATTCTGAACGATTAATGGAATTGATCGCTCATCTCTGGGGGAGGAAAGGAATTTTGCTGTTAAGTCTTTTGAGCAGGGGATGAGCCAAGCAGCAATTTCAGAACTATGGAGTCATCTAGGCCCAGAGAATATTCCTTCACTTCTGGGATGTTTGTATGCATTTTTCCAAGAGGATTGCTAGCTTTTCTTTCCATTTGTCTTGCTAGCTCTCTAACTCTGACTTCTTCAATTTCATTTTCTTTCCCCTGTCTGCCTCTGCTCTGCCTCACTTCCTGTGTTTAAGTACCCACTGACTTCTGTTTAACTCTCCTGTGTTTGTCCTCTTCTCAGGTTGTGGAAGCTACTCTGATTTTTATTTTTTATTTTTTCCCCTCCCCTTCTGCTATTGCCAACTATTGCAGAAGTTTCCTGTATCTCCTGAGCGATACCAGAGTGCTACCTCTTGCTTTATTTGTGACACTACCCAAACCACATGTGCTCTTTGAGAAACTGTGGGGGGAGGAGATAGTTCCCATTGTGCTTACGGTATGTGCTCCCAGGTCTGGTCTTTCTATTCCCATCAGCTTATTGCATTGGATCTTGTATTTCCACCTCCTGGGTACAAGGTGCTATAGACTTCCCAGTAAGGTGTGACAAGTGATTCTTTGGTTCCTCTGTGCTGTCAACTGTTCCATAGCTCTCCTGGTCAATTTATTAAGCAGGGGATTTTCTATGATACAGTCATACTGATGTTGTTAAATAAAAGTTATTTTTTTAGGAACTTCAGCATAGGCAGAGGAAATTCTGCTTCTCTTAAAGTCTTTCTAGTCTCTTCTATAATTGCTTTATGTCAGAAATACATGATGGTTCAGATGAACTTAGAAAGTGCTTTTCCCTTGGATGTACCAAGCCATAACGTGGGGTCTCCCTTGGGATCACTGAAAGCAGTTGAAACTGTCTGTGAACTGACATATGAAGGTGAAGCTGAACTTCAGATAGCAGTAATCTTCAGGTAGCAATAATAATAGTCCAGAAAAAGAAATGTGTTTAACTTCTCCATGTTAAAGTGGGGAGTAGAGAGTATTCCGTTTTTTAAAGCACATCCTTCTAGTGCTTCTGACAATGGCTGCAGCTGCCTTGGTTATTTCCTGCTGAATGAGCCAGAGACAGGCTCCTCTTCTTCCAGGCGGTGGCCTGGAGCGGAGGCGTGGAGTGGCTCTAGCTTTCCCTGTCCTCTTCCTCCCTAGGGAGAGGGATACAGCCTTCTCTGAGCCCGGAGGCAACCAGCAGGAGAGCAGGTGGGTGCTCCAGGGGATATTTTGTGGAGGCATCAACAGGACTGAGGAAGGTGATGCATTGGTAGCTTTTGGTGTGAAGTTGCAGGGGTTTATGGAAGCAGGAGTAAGACCTATGAGGGATGTAGGGCTGTTGTCGTTCACATCCTTTGATTAATGGAGTTGATTAAACTGGATTATTTTGCATTTAGTTTGATTTGGAGAGTTTGTGGAAGATTCTTTTTTTTCCAAACACCCTCTAAATTTAGTGTCCTAGCTATTTTTTCCTCAGTTGAGTATCCTCATTTTTTTTTTTTATTCATGATGTAATAACTTAGTAGTTTACATTTTTGTAATGTGCCAGTGTAATGTAGTGCTCTGGAGCAGGGAGAAGAGCAGGAGAGAGGAAAAGGTTATGCAGTTATGTACTTTGGCTTTTTTTTTTATTATTTCTTCTCCAAAAAGCTACAGAATTGAAAAATGCGGTGGTAAAGTGGTAAATTGAGAGAATTTTCATTTGTCCTCTCACATGAGCATTAGAAACCTTGCTTTTTGGTGCATGAATGCTTGTGTTTCAAAGTCAGCATCCAAGTTCCTAAGGCTAAGTGAGGAGATGATTTAGCACATTTTCCTGATTGTTGTGATTGTGTCTTTCCTCCAACAGTTATTTTGCTTCCCTGTTTCTTTTGGCATTCCTCAAAATAGTTCTTCCAGGCAAACACTATAATTCTTATCCTAACTAGTGCACAGTAGCGAGTCTCTTGCTCCCACCTGTTTTTACCTGCTGCTGGCAAGAAGATTGGATGCCAATCCCTTTTGAAAGATATCTGCAAGCCAGAATGAAATGCAGTTTTAACACTGCATACAACATCTTGTTGATTTTTTTTCGGGGAAGTGGTGCCAACACGACTAGGACAGCTTTCCTGGAGCTGGGTAGTAATCAGAATCCTGATACGCAAAGGTGAGGTCCCTTCAGCCCAGTTGGTGCCACAATTAAGTGATGTGATCACAGTGTCTTTCATTTCTTTCTTGGTCATGCTGAACTGTACACTGATGTGACTCTAGTAATCTGTTCTCTCTTCAAAAAAAAAAAAAAAATTCCCCTCTTGATGGCACCGGTGACAGCATGTGTGTGTGTGTTATTTCCATATGTTAAGACAGGAATATGGTTTTGTTTGTCTGAGCCACCGGAACCTGAGGCTGTGGAACGCACTGGATCTTGAGATTGCCAAGGGTGCCAGAGTTAAGTTCTGAAATTTGGGGTTCATAGCTGGTGTTAAGTGTCAGCCTGTGCAGCATGGCTACTGGAAAATGACTGGTAAATCTGTACTGAGCTGGTTTAAAAAAAAAAATGCTGTGGAGAGCGCCTAAGGCCTGCAGAGGAACCATTCGTGTTTAATGTACTTTTTCCTGCCATATGGTTGAACTAACACAGTCCCTCAATGCCTCACAATGATGACGGTCTGCTGTGGAGCTGTTAAGGTTCAATTTTGAGGGAAAGGGAAATAATTTGGCAAAGTGATAACTGTTTTATAAGTGCAGCAAGTATCTAATGTGGAGCGCACTTGTGCTGTCACAGATTCTTTACTGAACCATCCAGAAACTTGACATGCTCTGCTAGGAAGAACTTCAGAGGGATAAAGTTTGCTTGGACTTTTTTGGTATCGTGGGTTGGGAATACATAAAGGAATATATTTAAAATGATAAACTGATCCTAAGTATCTGAAAATTACCCAGATAGTAAAAAACAGTTTGAGTTGTAGTGACTGATACGTTACAAAATATTAGCTGTGCATATTATGATAGTCTGAAGTTTGTTTCCATTTGTATTACTGAAGTATCCTAGAAGCTGACTGCTCGTTAGAAGACTTGGGTGGGCTTATTTTTGTTGCTGCTGTATGCTGTATTCTACGTGCCTGAAAAGAAGGAGCAACTCAGTCCAGTTTGCCTTGGCATTCCAGACTGAATTCTTAGGTGTCTCTTCTGGCCATAATATGACAGTAGCACAAATAATACCTGGTATTTTACTCAGAGCTTTGAGTTAATAGATCTAAAAGCAAGTTGGTGTATTCCCCTGGTTCTTTTAAGTTTTGCTGTTTCTCCACTATAGTCGAGTTCTAAGCTGTGTAATCATTATTTCCAAAGGCTGATTTTAATCATTATTTCTCCCCTCTCTGCACTCACCTTAGGTATTTAGCATTGGGAATGGGCCAAGGGAGGTGAAGGGGATTGTCAGCAGCACCAAAACAGCAGAGGGAAACCTAGGAATTGCATCCAGACTTCCTGAGTTTTTGGTCTAGGTCTCTACTTGCTGTATAAAAGTACTTTTGATGATATTTCTCTGAACATTAAAGTAGGAAGGTTTTTTTTCACCTTGTGTTGAATTTAGTCTTTGCTTCTGCATTGACTTCTAACAATGCTTAGGGCTCACATGTATTGATTATATGTTTAACTTTCTTGTGAGAAAGGGATACCCAGAAATGCAGAGTGAAAATCATTCAGTGCAATTACTATCTTGACTTGTTATATAACCAGCATACTTATTTCTTACATTTATTTCCATGTAGTCTTTATTTAACTAATATGGTATCTTTAGAACCTTTTGACTTCATCTTTATAATGTACTTTAGCATTTTGATGTTGTCTGTCTCTTCAGGGATGATTCTGTCCCAGAGGATAATATTTGGAGGGGTATCCTGTCTGTGATTTTCTTCTTTCTAATCATCAGTGTTCTAGCTTTTCCTAACGGTGAGTAAGATTTATACTGTTTGGACTTCACCTTTTGTAATGTGTGAATTTCTCTTTACTGCCTCTATATTTGTTTTGATTTTTATTAAAATATTACTTTTAAATGTATTTTTTTTTCTTTACTCTTTTGAATTCCTTTATGTTAAGGAACAGTCTAAAAATGGGTTGCAATCATACTGAGCAGAGATAAAGGTAAAATGCAAGTTATTTATAGCTTCTCTGTATCCAGCAAGGAAGTCTGGTTTTCAAAATCAGTGTCTATTTGCAGGTGCGCAGTTGTAGCTCAGATTGCTAGGTAATGATGCTGCCAAATCCTTAAGTTATGTTTAAAAGGAGTCTGCCTCAATGTGTTTTAACAGAAGTGTAATTTTACAAGTTCTCAGAGATATCTCACCTTAACACAAGCTAGTGATAGTTAGAAATGGTCAAAATCACATTACAATGTAAAACTACGGTTGCTCAGTAGAAATTTAAGTTGGACAAAAGTTTTGGTAGTTGTGTGAGGAGCAGAAAGTGCAAGAAGGTAAAAACACTTGTTGGACACTTAATTCTGTGGAGGAAGTGCTGTGTTCCTGGTGTGTGTGTGTTTGGTTTTTCAAAATTTATTTATTTATTTTTTTAATTTTTACTTATTACTGTCAGCAAGAGCATAATTCTTGAGCTGAGTCTAAACTATCTCAGGATTGGCAGTGTTCAGGGGGAAAAAAAAAAAGTGATTGCGCTCAGGGCAGCTTTGTAGTTCAGAGTTGGGGTATGTTTTTCTCATATTTTTAAAATCATTAATCCATACTTTTCACAAAGCACTCTGGCCTCTGAGTGCCGGAGAAAAATGAACTTTATGCATGCAGTGGTGAAAGCCGTCCACAGTGTGTGCTGAAAATACTTGTTCAGCCACTTCTTGCTACCTAAATGTATGATTCATGATTAGATGTTTTCCAGTTTCACCAGACTTACCTTCTCTGCTCCTCACATTGAGTGAGGGGTTTTTAATCTAGTAAAGTCAGTTTAATCACTGGTTCTAATGTAAATAATATTGACACTGCTAAAGAGCATGGGTATCTTACTTCTTGTCAGATATATCATACTCAGTTTGGAAGTTCTAGGAGGCCTGTTCGCTAACATTTCTTGGTCATCTGAAGGCTAAGCACCATGTTTCTTTGCTAACACACAGAAATTTGTATTTGATGACTTTATTGGGAACAAGCCATGTGTGAGCTGTCTGGTCTAGAAACCAGATGAAGAGATCCTCAGGTTACACCTGAGATATGGTGTCTGCTGAGTGAACAACGTATTGCTGTTCTGCAAACAACCCCATAAAAATAATTGAACATTTTGTCTACACCCTTCTAATTAAGAGTCTCCTTTTCCTCTCTGAAATCTGCTGTTATCATTGTGGGTTTTTTTTAACATAGAGCACCAACTTTTGGGGGTATTACATAGTTTGATGGAGAACTGATCTGTGCTCATGCCAAATCCTCATATGAGATATACTCAAAAGTAGATTAAGTGTTTCTTATTGATGTGTCTTCTAATAGCTTTTTTTTGTTTACTGTTGACAGGACCCTTTACACGTCCCCACCCTGCAATATGGAGAATGGTTTTTGGTAAGTTGTGTTTCTGACTTTTTCAGTGTTTCTTCAGGACTGGGCATTTTAACTTTCAGATGAATGGAATTGTCATGAAACGTAATTGTGCATCAAACTTGCATAAATGTCACTTCCCTCCGACTTCTGAGCAGTGGCTTATAACCTGTTCTTTATTAGGTTTGGGAATGTCATTGTAGTTACTACGTGTCAGGATGCTGTAAATTAAATCACCTGAAAGGGATCCATTCATTCTGATACTCTGTATTAATTATGTTTTGTGTTTGTGATTCCTAATTTACTTCACCCACACCTTTCCTACTGCCATCTCTTCCCACCCCAAAAAGGTTTGAGTTTTTTATACCTAGTGTATATGCTATCTGACTTCTAACTAAATCCGGTTTAGTAGAGTGCTTCTTTTCATTATTGGCAAAATATGCTACTGCTTCATATGTTTATTAAATTGAATCATTGTATAGTTTAACATGCATTTATTAATATTCATAATGTGTATATTCATATTCTTAACTTATAATTTCAGCAAAAATACCTGTAAATATTAGTTGCATTCATAGTTTGGAAAATAATTGTATTAACTACAGAACTTAATGAGTGAAATCTTGCTCCTTAGACATCTGAATTGCATAGCAAAAACATAAGGAATTTTATTTTGAAGTAATTCAGGGTTCACAGAGCATATCCTAGACTTTAAGCACATTTGCAGAGGATTAGACACATTTGATTTAAAAGCTAAACTGTTTCGTTGTACGGGGACTGAACGTTTCTCTCTTCCTGCCACCTTATATAGCTAAAAATAAGTAGCCTCCCAAAGTAGCTGATTACTCATCTGTTGACATTGAGAGGATACTGCTGATTAGATAGTACTTGTTAAAGAATCCGTCTCCTTGTGAAGTTTGGGAAACAAAGATACTACTGCACATTTCATGTTTCAGAAATGTAAATTGAAAGGTCATTTTCAATGTTGATACCGTCAGAGCTTGGCCTCCTGTACTTTTGGGACAAGGCTGCGTGTGAAATCGAGCAACATTTTTCCCCATGTAATTCTGGCATGCCTTATTTAGCTGTGCTTGAGGTCTCAGACCTATTCAATAGATGAAAGGCAGGAGGAGCGTGTCCTCAACATTTCAGGATGCACCCTCACCTGCAGGCTGTACTTCTTGTAGTAGTTTGGCATCTGTTTACCTGATGTGTTTTTAGGAGGCACTGCAGAGGACAGTATATACACTTTCTGTATATGTGTGTGCACTTGAATGGAAGTTGTTCTCTAGCAGACACTGGGGATTAATAAGTTTAAAATAACTTTTTAGAATTGCTATAGTTTATTTTGGATGGTAGATACTAAGTTTATTCACATTAATCTTTCTGCCTTCCATGCAGTTGCTGCAGGATGCAAGTAAGTTTGAGTGCTAGACTATGGAAATGGTGTTAGTGTTCATATGTCTATTCCAAATGTGGTCTTAGATATCTGTGAATTTGTGAATAATGTAAAGATATGCTCCCAACAGCAGCTTCATCTATATGCAGATCTACACTTAGGACTCTTATTACAAGTTTTTCTTTTTTAAAATAATCCACAGTCAGACTTCGGAAGGAGAGAGGGAGTAGTCCCAAATGTAGTAGTGTTTCATAATTTATAATGGGTGTGAAAACAAATAGTAATCATCTTTAAAAGCTTCCAACAGCAAATTTTCCAGCTCACAAGAGTAATTCAAGCATGCATTACTTTCTAACTACTCTTTATTGCCAGCATAGCTCAGAATTGCCAAGTGGAATTATTAAATTGATCTTTATGTTGAAATCTGCATATAGGCTTAGACACCTGCATTAGTGAGACTAAGAATACTTAAAGCAAAGGGACAGAGTTAATCCGATCCTGGGGTCCTAATGTATCTCTTATTAAAGACCTTCCTGATCACAGCCTTGTACTACTCCTATCTAAACTGATTAGACTGATTTTGTTTTGATTTGGTTCACGCAGTTGAGCCTATATCACTTGAAACAGGAGGTGATGTGAAGGGCTGGTGCTCAGAGATTACCATCTGATTTGAGTCTTTTAAGCTTTTTTGCATGTAGCCACTGTATGTAGAAAACTGATTTGTGCAAACCAGGCATGTATAGAGCAGCAGTTTGAAAGTGGCTTTTTTGACTCTCTGTGTACCAAGAAGTTTTGTGAGTGAATGTGATTTTAAAGCTGAGTCTTTTTGCAGGTCTCAGTGTGCTCTATTTTCTGTTCCTGGTGTTCGTGCTCTTCCTTAACTTTGAGCAGGTAAAAGCAGTGATGTACTGGCTGGATCCTAATCTTCGATATGCCACAAGGGAAGCAGATATTATGGTATGTATCCATGGCACTTTACTGGACATTTTGGCTACTTTAGCCGTGTTTTACATGAGTGGGAAGGGATAAATGTGAATTTGCTGGCATAAGCAGTGCAAGTTTGTGCCTATGACTTGACAGAGTCAACGAGCCTTTTTTATCAACTATTTCTTTACGCTGAAATTAATTGGTGTGAGAAACAATCTTCTCTGTATTTTTTTCCTAATGCAGATATTCAGATGAGTATGCAGTCTGGAGTGTGAGATATGTTTGCACTGGAGTGGCTTTGGATTCCTTTAAATAATAGATATGGGCCTGGATACTGAAAATAGACTTAGCAAGGGAGTATCTACATGAGGCCTGCATGATGCGTGTCCCCCAGATCAGTTTTTTTTGACGCTGCAACGCTGCAGTCAAAGAACTTTGGTCTTGCCTTACTGCTATGAGCTTAGTACATGACTGGCATGCTACTATGTGGAAATCCAGGTACAACAACTGCAGGGCTCTGCTGCCTTCCAGCTAAGCACTGGTGCTGTTACCATGGGGAAGTGACTTCCATAGACCATGATCTGGAATGGCATCGAAAGCCAGGCTTCTTGTTCTGCAGCTTGCAAAGAGTTTTCAATACATAGAAGGTTCCCCTTCAAGTGAGGATACTAGCATGGGGAGTTGAAGTATAGTAAAAGGAGACCTGGGAGAAGTATGTGAGGTATGTTGGGAGGCACGCAGAAGAGGGTGTGAGCAGTTGATCACCAACCAGAAGAGGGTTACTGCATGGAAAGGCAAGACTTGCCGGTCTAGTCCTCTTCACTGTTGCATCAAATTACTACCCACCACCTGACCAGCATGCCTTCCTTGCCCTTGGGTTTGCGCACCTGCGCACCGTGGGCACCATAGTAGGTGCTGATATCAGACTTGTGCCTCAAAAGTAAGGAAACACACTAATTATCTTAGCCAAATACCAATTTCCTGCATACGTGAACTACTGCACAGCACTAATTGGCAGTGGCTGCAAGCTCCTGCCCTGTAGCTCTCAAGAAGGAATGGAAATCTGTACAGTGCAGTAAGCTTATGTTAGTTGATGGATAGCGAGGGCTGCATACAGCCTCCTTACCTGGGAAAACTCTGGATGCTTCAGGCCTTGCACCTCAGCTGATCAGCAGTATGTGCTGTGCAGCCCCAGCACCCAGAGCAGGGCTGTGGATTTCTGTTCCACAGGAGACGTGCGGTGGTGGCGAGGTGTGGGCAGCCTGCTGTTAAGGTGGTGGGAGGACACATTGCTAAGTGGAGCATGAGAGTTAGTGGTGTTGCTGAGCAACAAAAGGGAGCTGATACAAGGAGTCTGTTGGTAAGTCAGATTCACCTGGCGCTCCTGTCATTTAAGTTCGAAATAAATAGATTCAAGTCAGTGGAGGACTAGTATTACTACTGGCACAGAACCACGGTACAGCAGATTTCCTGACTGTAGCACTCAGCAGAAACTTAGTCTGTACTACTTTGCAATCTCAATACTGTCACTTAAAGTTGGAGTAAATTTTTAAAGTGCAGCTATAATGAAGACGGCAGCTTGGTGTCTTGTGCAGGGCTGGCAAAGTTGCTTGAGTATAAAAGAAAGTTCAACACATTTCACTGTATGACTGGCAGAACTGCAGCTGGAAAGATGAGATAAGAGGGGAAGATGGCCTGGTAAAAATAAAAACCAAAAAAGTAAGAGCCCTGTAAAAAGTTTACTTTTGGACTAACCTCATTGTGATAGAATTGCAGATATCATGACGTAGCTAGGAACCTGCACGTACCATTTTGCATTTAGTACTTCTCATCCTTTTGTTAGGAAATGAAACACAATGGCTGTAAGACTTTGTGGGTGTGTAGATCAAGGTGCCAAAGTGAAAATTCAACTCAGAGTTTTGAGATTTGCACCTGGATGTTTTTCTGCATATATGTATGAGAAGAAGGAAGCTCTATTGTGTGTGGATTTGTCCACCATTCTGCCAAGGTGTTCCCACTTGTACTGGGAGCACAGCAGATGAGCCAGTTTCAGATTTCTTTGGGTACGTGCACTAATGCTGCAGCTTTGCCATCCCTAGGACAGGTGGTGGCCAGCAGCCCTGGCATGCGTGAGAAGCAGTACCGTGCTTTCACTTTAGGGAGCACCAGCAGTAAGGGCTACTTAGATTTTCGTAGTGGGACTTAACTGCCTCCTGATAGGGAGCATGAGAGATAGGAGAAGTATTTGTGTGAAACTGTGCATTCTTTTCTTTACAGAGACTAGGATTTAAATCTTTCTTTGCCGTCCCCTTTTGAACTTGATCATGGTTCATTTGTGCAGGATTAGCAATAGCGCTGGCCTGAAGGAGAATCCTTTCTTAATTCAGGAACACTGAGCAGTGCTGTGTTGTCACCTGAAGGTGGCAATGTATATTTTAGGAGGGATTTTTTAAAAATGTGCATGCCCAGTGAGGAGATAGAACTCCACAGATGCAGTCTCCTGAGGGCACACAGATTTGTCTTTTTTTTTTTTTTTTTAATTGAGCAATGGTTTATAGCACTTGCTGTACAACATTATGAACACATTTCCTTTGTTACTGATGACTAGAATATTAATTAATATTCTTAAGGATTCTGCCGCTCATCTGTGACAGAACAGTTGCAAGTTCCCTTTGATTCCCCCC
>VXBL01002128.1:912155-934564 GCA_013400195.1 Aramus guarauna | reverse complement strand
TCAGCCCTGTGACTGAACTTTCTCAATATGAATGTATTCTGGGAAATTGCTTTGGTGAGGAAAATAAGACACTCAAATGAACATTGATAAGATACTCAAATGAACATTGAAATGAGTAACATAACATAACAACCTGGTGAGGATTAGCCACTGATGAGCCACATCTGAACACCAGACAGCATGAAAATTGGGAAAGGTGGTTATTTCAAATCAAGACCCCAAAGAAAAGCAAATAACTATTTTCTGGAGTATGGTTTGGTGGTTTTATTATTATTGATTTTATTGCTCCTGCTGTTCCTCTGTCACATAAGAAATATACTTTCCTTCAGGAACCAAGGTCTGTTCTATTTCTCTTTAAATTACAGCTGTACTTTGATGACACTGAGTCTTAATACTGAAAGTTTGCTTGCAGAGTTCAGAAGAATAAAAAGTGGAATAATGCATATTTTAATATGCTTGTAATTTTGCGCTTGTTACATTGGATAGAAAGAAGTTCCTTCATTTTAGTGTCTCTGAAGTTGCCTGTTCACTGAGATTTTTTGTTGGGTTTATTTCTTTTCATTAACAGGAGTATGCTGTGAACTGTCATGTTATCACCTGGGAGAGAATCCTCAGCCACTTTGATATATTTGCTTTTGGGCATTTCTGGGGCTGGGCTATGAAGGCTTTGCTGATCCGCAGCTACGGGCTGTGCTGGACTATTAGCATCACCTGGGAACTCACTGAGGTAGGCCACACATTTATCTTAATTAAGCAAATGTATGAGACTTAAATTGTTCTTGGGAGGAAGTGTGAATGTTACTAGAAGGATGACTCACTGGTTCTCAATATACATTTACATTTTAAACCTTATAAACCAGATGCTGAGCAATTGGTGCAGTTGCATTAGTGGACAACAGCAAGCTAGGGTTTAGGTAAGTGACTTACCTAAGTGACTTGAATAGGAGGGAAGTCTAGGCCAGCCTGCTGATGCCATCCATTTTTTTCTGCTGTTATGGAAGTCAACGCTCATGCTACTTCAGATGTTGACTAATATTCCCTGTACAGAGCAATTCTTTTTCACCTTGCAGTATCTGTGATCTATTGTTATGATTCCCATACCCCAAATACAACAGTATTAGGCATCATGTATAGTCATGCATACTGCACAGTGAAATGGAGTAGAGGGATCCCTGAGGAAGGTGTGAGGACCCATGAGGAGAACTCTATATCAAATGGCAAGCCACCATTCAGTGTGGTTTTTGTTGCGAGGCCTGAGTGCATAGCCCTTCGTTTGTTAAATTGTACCCCACAAGCCTAGTTTGTTCACGTTCACTGATGTAAAAATGTGATTGTTACTAGACCTGGATCAAAGCTAGTTCACATGCAGTGCAGTCCGCCGCACCATGGTTTGGAGGACCACTGACTTATTTTTGTTATCCAGCTTTACCACGGTTCTGCCAAGCACATGTTTATGTCATTTGACTGTTGGCACTTTTAAATCCTGTTTTGGATAAAAAAAATTAAACACAGATGCTTGATACTTGACTTGATTCAGTCAGTTGACTGTTGCTTGAACTGCTGGTCATTATTGTTAGATCTGGTTTAAGAATTCAAGCTGATTAATTGCTACTTTAAATATTTATTCATTTGCGTGTAACCTAGAGCTTGATTAGTAGAATATATATCACCTAAAATCCAAGGATACAGTTGTATAAAAATAAGTTTAATTTCTTTGACTGGACAATTTGGAGAGAAAAAAAAAATCCAGTGTTTATCAGCTTCTGGGACAGCATAGTGTAACCTGTCACACTTAAAGTACTAAGTGTAGATGTAAGCACCTGAATTTAGTCTTTTAAATCATAGTTTTATGTAGAGCTTGCTTTCTTGAGAATGCTTGGTTCGTCTGACAAGGCATTTATAATTCTGAAACATGGATGAGGATTTAGTTGTCTAAACTTCTGGGTTTGAAAATACTAGTGCCATTAGTTCCTTTTCAAAACCTTTTTTGTTCTGTGGCATTGAAGGATACGCTGTGGCATTGAAGGATACCCAACTTTGCTAGTTACTGTACTCATTTTTTCCCTCTGGAAAAGAATAAATTTGGATTTGTTTCACATGCACTCTTATCATTCAGTTGATCATCATCTTCAATTTGATACTGCATGAGGTGTCTAGTATTCCCTGATGTTGAAAGGCAGATTATTGGAACAGACGATATGTTGGGTAAGGCTCAACATATAGAGAGGTTATCACCACTCAAATGGACTTTTAATGAATTAGTTAATTCAGGAAAGTCATTAGAAACCTACAGAATTTATCAGGGCAGTTACACAGGGATTTAGTGATGCATCTCCTATTAGCTTTAATGGATTTCAGCTGGCTCCTCGTTCTGAAATGGGACACTTGGCTCATGCTCCTTACACTCGGATTAAAGCTGGGATGTGGGCAGACCTTGGTCTCTTGTTCTGAGAAAGCAGCTAGCACCTTCGAGGTGGCCTGGCTAACACCTGCGCTCTGTTTTTTGCTGCCTTACTGCCTCCTTTGACTCGATTATGGTAGATAGAAATTCATAACCTAGTGCCCCTTTCAGGTTAAATTAATTTAAAACATGAAAGAGAAAGTGTAGCAGGATAATGAGCAACATTGTATAGCTTGGGTTCGGAAGAGAAATTCAAATTTTCTTTTCTACGGGTTGAAATTCTTATAGCCTTGTCAGAGAAAACCAAGTTGCTTTGATATACTTTTGCAAGAGTTTTCAAAGGAACTGTCATTGTCAATATCAGTCACTGTAATTTATTATAAATGGATCAGTATTAATTCTTGCTGTATACAGAAAACCTTCTTGTTCCTTTTCCCACATCTGTTTTTTTCAATGTTATTTATACATCTGTTAACAAAAGATACTTTGTTACAAAATCATGCCAATAATCTTCCACAGACACAATGTATGTACATTAACTGACAAAAATTGCACTGTTTTTGAGGAAGTGAGACTATTCTTTAGTTTGCAATGTGTTTTGTTAAGCATCTCCTTCAATATTCCAGAAGGAATGCTTAACACATGGCTGTCTTGATTTCCAGTCCACAGCCAACTTCTTCAGTCTATTTCAGTCTGTGATTTTTCTTGTAGAAATGATAATACAATTACTTTCTCTTAAAGGAGAATGAGAGGTGCTGAATCCATTTCTAGCTCTCAGTAAATTACGTTTATACTTGGATTAACTCTGGCTAGTTGTCCTCCTTCACTCTACCAAGAGTGTAAAGTCACCAGATGTATCTGTAAATACATTTAACTGCCTCCCTAATGCCTCGTAGTGGTCTTAAGTTGAGTACTCCAAAAGGTACAGATTGCTTCAGAGGTAACTGATTTGTGCACTTTGCAGGGGAAATCTTTAAGGAACTGCATATGTTTTGATATATCCAGATGGTGTCAGCTTTTCAGTCTGATGTTGGTTTGTTTCTGGCCTCTTTTCCAATTATCTTTGTTGTAAAAGTACATTCATCCTTAGTGCTTACAAGTAGGAAGGGAGAGTGGAATATCCTTTTAACTTCTTGAGCCATTCTGGATGAAGTATAGCAGCAAAGTTTGTAGTGTCTGAAATATTGGTCAACTCTTAATCTTTTTACAGTCACTAAATTTCCTAAAAGTAGCAAATGAAAGAAAGACTTTTGAAATAGAACAAGTCTTAATAAGTGGACTCCCAACACTCTTTAGTACTGACAGTTCTTACAAATTCATCCATTCTGTTTACTGCGTCTTGTTGCTGGTTTAGAAAACATACTTCTTAGAACTGTTTAGCAAAAACAAAACAAAGATTTTCTTCAATTTATTTTCTTTAAAGCACAAAACATCATCTTTTCTCCAAGAAATGCAGTAGTTTTGCTGGTTTCATGCATTTCTATGAATATTCTGAGTATCATTTTTGAGAGGCCAAGAGCTGCATGATACCTTTGTATACAGCATAGTCCCAACAGGGAACCATGAGAAGGAAACCTCTGATGTCTTGTGTGGTTCTGTCCAAGGCCTTCTGTAATTACTGGAAGGATGCCAGTCAAATTTCAGTGTTGTGGCTCATGTCCTTGAAATATGACATGTACTGAAAAGCTGAATTTTGAATGTGTACTTAAAAAAGTTGAATATGAATTCTGTGCTGTTGCTCACCCAGAATCTGTTTGCTGTGTTCTGTAGCTCTTCTTCATGCACCTTCTGCCTAATTTTGCTGAATGCTGGTGGGATCAAGTCATTTTGGACATCCTGCTTTGTAACGGGGGTGGCATCTGGTTGGGCATGGTAGTCTGTCGTTTCTTGGAGATGAGGACCTATCACTGGGCAAGCTTCAAGTAGGTCTAAATTAAAGATTGATCAACATTGTTTGATGTTCTAGTATTAAATTCATTTCCTTGGGAAATAGGCTTTCTTTGCATATGTAAAATGCATGTGGTATAGAAATAGCACGCAATCTGCAAGTGCTAACAATGCTGTAAATTTATGTTAAATGTTAAAAATCTATCTCATAGCAATGCTACTGTACAGCATATATTTGTAAATAGGACCGTATATGCCATTTTCCTTGGTAATCTAAGTTGCGAGCATTGATGCCAAATGAAAATAGAAAGTAGTAAAGCTTTCTGCATTTTCAGCTTATTTTTGACAAGTAAAACTTTGAAGAAGGCAGTGAGCAAAACAAATTGTAATTGTTTTCTCATTATACAATGTTTTTGAACAGGATTTGGGCTCGCCTTGATGAGGCATTAGTATGGCAATCTGTCAGGACTAGTTGTAATTGCAGAAGAGGAATCAGACTGATTGTACCTGTGCTGTTAATTGCCTTACCCTGTTGCTGAGCCTCTAAAATACATGGAGTAATTGCAAAATAAAGTAGCATTTGTTGTGTAAAAGGGCAACAGCTTATGTCCTAGTGTCAGGTTCTAGCTGTCCAGGTATGGCTTCTTCCATAGTTTTTTGGCCTTCTCCTGCCTTCTTCCCTGCCAGTTGGTGGCAAGCATGGTTATCTGCACATTACCAATGGTATGGATGAAACAGGATCAAATACAATGGATTGCCAAAGGATTTGGCTTCTGAATTTATACCCTGCATGAACTTCTGTACTGCTTTCTTTTCTTACTTGCAAATTTGTTAATTGCTCTGAGAACCATCCAGCCTGTAGTCTCAATTCAATTTTCTTGCATTTCAGTTCAGGAAAAATAATGAGCATTATAGAGTTGATGGTCCCTCTGTTTACAGAGAGTTCACTGGAAGTTAAAACAGCAGAATATCTGAGGCAGGGCTAGTCTTTACTGTCTTTGTGGAATATTTTTTCCTCATATTCTTTTAAATGGATGGATACATTTTCTTTGACCCGTAATATGAAGAAGAGCTGGACAGAATAAGAAGCTTTGACTTGTGCCCCTTTGTGTTCTTTTTCTTCTTTTGTTGAATAAACACGCATCTTAAAGATTGGAACGTTCCCGCTAACCTAAGATCCTACTAGCCTAAAAGAACACAAGTAACAGAAATATCAAATCTGAGTTTGTTTGTGGTTTTTTTTTGGTTTTTTTGTTTGTTTGTTTGTTTTTTGGGTTTTTTTTGTTTTTGTTTGTTTTTGTTTTTGTTTGTTTTTGTTTTTTTGTTTTTGTTTTTTTGTTTTTGTTTTTTTGTTTTTGTTTTTTTGTTTTTGTGTTTGTTTTTTTGTTTTTGTTTTTTTGTTTTTGTTTTTTTTGTTTTTTTTGTTTTTTTTGTTTTGTTTGTTTTTTTTGTTTTGTTTTTTTTTCCCCAGAAAGGCCAGGGAAGTAACAGGGTGAAAACTGACTTCTAGCCCTTCAGAAAAAGGAAACTCAGTTTTTCTCAGATTCCCTGTCCTTTGGATGCTGTTGCTCAACTGAACTGATGTTATGAAAAGCAAGAACCAGTAACATATCTGTCAGATTCACATCCCTTTTCACAAGGGAATTTAAAAGCCTTCTAGCCTTTAACAGTGCTATCGCATCTCTCCGGAAGATTCACATGCATCTGATACCAGAACAGCAGGGTTTGTGTGTGCTGCAAGTGCAGTATTTTCAAACCTGTGGAGCCAGCCCCTCATACAATTAATAAATAATGAATCTGACAGATTCTTGAAGGATTGGTGACAGCGAGCTCTAGAAGATGGAGTCTTTGGGGTAAGAGGAGTGGCAGCATAGACTAGGAAGAAATATCCTCTAGATTTTCCAAGGGAGTTGCAGAATCACAATCCTTGTTTCTGTCCTTCATGGAAAGAATGGTAGATATGTTTTGTAGTTAGTTACTGACTGAGGATAGAGGAGGGTGGGCTTTCATAAGAGAATGTACCCTGACTGAAATGTTTAATAGGTTAGGTTTCTTAATTCACCCTTTCCTGGTATATGGTTGTGTCTCTGAAGATCTTTGCTGATCAGCAAAAAAGTGTGACTGTTCTGAAACATCAGTAACATGGCTATTGGTTTGGGTTTTTTTTTTTCCCCCTTGTATATTCCTTGTATTTACTCCAGTCGTTCTCTTTTTCTAGAGACATTCACACCACCACAGGGAAAATCAAGAGAGCTGTATTACAGTTCACCCCAGCCAGCTGGACCTATGTCCGCTGGTTTGACCCTAAGTCTTCATTTCAAAGAGTGGCTGGAATCTACCTTTTCATGATCATTTGGCAGGTAAGAAATAAAGTCTGTGAAATCAAAGCTGCCATCAGCTCAGTTACTTATTGGCTGTGTTTGGCTAGAAGATACTCTAATGCAATGTATGTCTGTCATTGAAATACACAGTTAAATTAATTGATAATACAGGATTGGTCAGGGCATTGTTCACAGGAGTTACATAGTAGTTCAGGAGTGTAATTACAGAATCTGTGGAAAAACCCAAATGTTACAGATTGCTCTTTGCAATCGATACAGTTTTAAAACCTGCTAGACATGGGGGTTTGGTTTTTTTTTTGCTTATTTGGTTTTGCTGTGGGGTTTGTGGGTTTTGTTTGGTTGGTTTTTTGTTTTGTTTTGTTTTTTTCTTTCCCATTGACTGTTGGATGGATCACTGATACTTGGAATTCTGGCCTAGATCCAGCAAGACTCCATAATATCTCTCAACTGCTTTGATACTTAATCATGCGAACGCTAGCAGACTTCACTAAAACCTCTATTTTTAAATGCTTTTAATTTGCTGAATTTGACATAAACATTTTTTTTTATATATGATCTCTTCTACTCTACCAAATTTGCCTCATTCATATTTGATTTAAGATATGAAAATTAGCAGAAGACTTCTGCAGTGTGAATTAGTGTCTGATCCCTTAATGGGTTTCTGGAAAGAGAGCAAGTACTTTCATAGAGATGTCTAGGGGAGAATTCTTTGCTTCACTAGTATATTCCTTGCTTGTCCTACAGTGGTAATCTTAGACTCTAAATCCTCAATCTAACCAGCAGGGCTATATTAGAGCATGGATAGTTTTTCTTCTGTGTTTTAATTCCCATGTTAATCTTTGCATGCTTTTTGCAGTAACTCATTATGAGTTACATAAGTTGAAGACTTTTAACTAACTTTTTTTTTTTTTTTTAGCTGACTGAGTTGAACACATTCTTTTTGAAACATATCTTTGTGTTCCAAGCAAGTCACCCTTTAAGCTGGGGGAGAATTCTCTTCATAGGAATCATTACAGCACCCACAGTAAGGTAATTTTGTTGCCATGTTTTTTTTCTTAAGTTTGAAGTAGCTTGACTTCTAGGCACCCAAGAAATGCATTTAGTTTGTGAATAAATACAGCACATTTCAAGAAATCTATGCTTTTGCCACTGTAGAAAGCAAAACAAACATAACTTTCAATAAAATGTATTTTCTGCCAAGTAAACTAATAAGGTAAAATATATATAAACATCTGTGTTTCCATAGGGATGCAGAACCAGTCTGTTCCATCTTCTGTTTGTATAGCATCTGCCTATGTTTGAGTTAACTGCATATGTTATCCTTGAGGACTGCATGTGAAAGTATCCAAGTTGATGAGTCAGATGCTCACAAAAGTGTAGATGAGGAAAAACAGAGCTGTTGGATTTTCTGAGCTTCTTATTCTGTTTGTCTGCAGGAAATATTAGCATGTTATAAGAAAAGATGGAGCATTACCATAGTCTGAGTAACAGAACAGTATATATGCAGTGTTAACAGTTGTGTGGAAACATTAACCTGCTTTTAGTCATGCACACTGCTTCACATTGTTGGCAGAGTCCCCTTATTTTTTTTTTCTCCTGTAACATAACTGGAGGTAGACAGAATGCACGCGGTTTTGAAGTTAGAAACAGGGAATTCCCCATTCATGAGTAAAGTGACATAACCTTGGACAGTTAAACAGAAGCCATGTATTGGTGTATTCCTCAAATACAGCTGTTAGTGTCTGAAGTTCTGTGCAGTGATTTCACACTGTTGATTAAATCACCTTAAACATTCTACAAGCTCTGGTATAGATGAGCTTTTAAGTATTTTTATGGCACTTGCCAACCTGTAGAAGTCTTTATTCGTAAACAAACATTGTATTTTTGGGTTAATAACACTTGTCTTCCCCATCTGTCAGTGCAAATCAGAGGCAGAGACTGAGAAAAGGAACTTTGGTCCCACTTTTTTGGAATTCCCCTCTCTAAACTATTAAAATTTAGGAGCATAAACAACAAAGCAGAGTGGTCTCCAGGCTGTTTTCAAAGTAGTGGGAAATTCTACTCTGTTCTTGAGAGGAAAACATGTCAGTTGTTAGAGCACTCATCCGGGATATAGAATAACCAGATCCAGTTTCTTTCACGACTCAAACCTACATCACTCAAGAAAATGCAGTTGTTCATAAAGTAAAAACAAACTGTTGAAAAAGCGGGGTATTCTCTAATTCTTTTGAAGCTGTCATACTTTTTCCAAAAGAACTGGAGATTCAATGGAGAGACAGGAGACAAATATATTGCTTTGTTACTCTAGTAGTTTGGGTACTTTCCCGGTCCTTGCTCTCAGAATTGTTTTCTGTGTTGTTTCAAGCTATTTGATCCATGTGATAATCTGTCCTTCTAGAATTTAAGCCATCTGGTAGACATCCAGCATGACTGCATGTGATTTCAACCATCAGCACTTCATTTTCAGTATAGATACACTGGTAACATAAACTCATTTTTTAAATGTAAATATTCTGAGGACTTTCAGCTTCACTGAAGAATTTCTTTGTTTCCCTTCTCAGGCAATACTATGCATACCTCACAGATACGCAGTGCAAGAGGGTGGGAACTCAATGCTGGGTGTTTGGGTAAGTGTTGTTGCTGCATTCTTGAAACACTTGGACAAGTGTTAAGTACGAGTCCAGCACAGGAGCAGTCTTTGCATGAAGCCAGTCCTTGCTTTGTGTTGTTTGTAGTGTAAAGAAGAGTATGGAGAGATTTTCTTCTTTTTGGAAGTTCAGATGAAAGGAAAATTCTGGATTTGGAGGTATAACATGGGAAGTGATGGAATGAGTAAGGCGAACAACAGAAGGAAGAACTAGAAACTGCTGGATAAATCTAGGCTTCTTCAAAGTAGCATTGGCCTTGGTGCCCATAATCTCAGTCAGACGAGAAGGATAAAGCTTTTGTCTCTACCGCTTGCCTGTCATCAGAGTAATGTTTACCTGGCCTTCAAGGTGGGCATTGCTGCTGGTGGTGAAATAGCAACAGAAGACTGTGAAACAAACTACAATTATCAACTATTTCTATTCTGTTTTCAAAGAGGGAAAAGAAGAATGCTATGAACGTTGTTGTTTACCTTAGCTACATTCTTTCAACGTGTCTCTTGGAGGACACCTTTAAATGAAGAGTTGCATGATTGCTTCTGGTGAGAACTTCCTTCTCTAGATGGCTTGACTGAAATGTACTGTTCTGGAAACCAGAAGCATATGCTATTGTGGCGTGGTAAAAGCTTCTTGTAAATAAACCGTGCAGTAGTATCCCTTTTGATTTATGACTTGGAAGCTTACAAATGGGAAAGCATAAAAGATCCTAAATCATGTCTTAAAAAAAAAAAAAAATCTATATTTTAAGAAACTATTCAAGAAGCTAACTTCTCATGGCAATGATTTTAAATTAAAAGAGCTATTTCATTCTCTTTGTCAAGATTAGTATATGTCTTATTTCCAGGATTGTCTGAACCAGTTTCGTGTTTAATAGAAAAATCTATTACTGTTTCAAATTGGAATAGCATTTCAATGAGCCATAAAATACTCAGATCTAATTTAGAGACAGTGCTCTGGCAAACTTATCTCACCTTTACTGTTAGTCTGAGAGATATTAGAGTTTTAGGAACAGTGATGGCCTGAAAGGCATGTTTTCCGGTGCGCTACACCACTGTAAAGAATACCCCTTTGAGATGAGAGCAGAGCATGCTGCCATGTAAATGAAGGGATTTCTACTATTGTTTTAAATGTACCCTGGAGAACATGACACATGGGTTTGGCTGGGCTTAAATATTCAACTCCTTCACTGACTTACACCTTCCTGAATGGATCTATTACTGTCTTTGAGTCCTGACTGTAATATCTAATGGACATACAAAAAGTGGTAGCTCTGTTCTTGTTTAGTTTTACTGATTCTGAGTAGGAGTTGACAATATTTTCTGTAAGCATAAACCTCCTGACTTGGGGAGGATCCCAGTCCTCAAAACAGGCATTATGATTCCTAAAGAAAGGCTGTAACATACACAGTCCTTAAGGGCATTGGATTTTTTAATGATCATGGCAGAGTAACCTGTCTTCCTGGGTTTGGTATGGATGGTGCTTTAGTACTGAAGATAACTAATTAATCATGTAGTTAATATGACTACTTAATTTAAAATTAGGATCAAATAATCTTGCTCTGTTTGTGCATAAACATCTTAGAAGTTACAGATGAACTGTGTGGGTATTTTGGAGATGAGCATTTGAATAGTTAGTGAAATCTGTATTTAAATGCTTTAGGAATTGAGATGTTTATATAAAAAAGGAAATTTTTCTGAACTATAGATGGTAATTTTAGAGTCTTAAAGAAGACATTTTAAACAATTCCATAATTTTGGGGGAAGAATTTTCAAGTTCTGTATCATGAAGCAAGATGAACTTCTCTGTTTCATCCAAAAGAGAGAATGTAAACACAGTCTTTTGCAAGCTGAAGGGAAATAGGATACTGAATGTTTGCCTTCTGGCTCTGAAAAATTTTTAAGGATTACAGCAACTATCAACCTTGGTTGAAAGCTCTCATTGAACACATTAGTGTAATACATGTCCATAAATAGAGGTTCAAATATCTCCTTACAATTGCATAATAAGAACTGAAATAGAATATTCATCTACACTCTGATCTGATGGTGGAATATGTGCATGGAGTAAGTATTCACCTTCGTACTGCTTGCTTCTGTAATCTGCTAGAATAAACAAAACAACACTAGGAGTTCCTGTTTGTTGGAGAAACAACACTCTTCTAGTAATTTAACTATGCAGAATATAATTTCTGAAGTAATTAAAAGCAAGTATATAGAATATTCATATCTGTGGTGATCAAGAAACACTTCTAAAAGCACAGATTGAATTTGTAACAGCATAACCATGGGAACAATTAAAACCAGTGCTTTGCATTAACATCAAACTGTGTTCTCTGCAACTTGACATACACTGTAGCATCACTCTCAGCTGTAGCATCACTCTCAACAGGTAGACAGTAAGTGATACAACACACGAACAAGGTCAGGGCAACAGGTTTCCTGAAAATCGCATCATTTTAATTAAGATGAAACCTTTCAAAAAGGAATATCTGTTAGGATGTTACAAGACCATTTTGACTGAATGAAAACTTAGTGTCTTTTAGTTCTGTTGAGTATTGTCATCATGCTTCAGTAGGATACTTGTTAGCATTCTTCTATGTTTTGATTTACTGCTACTTTAACTGTAATAGCTGTCCTATTGTACAATGTGCTTAACCCAAGTATTCTTGACAAGAATAATGGAAATAACGTATAAATGCAGCACAAGCAGCTGTATCATTTTTTGAGTCCTTGTTGAAAATAGCCTATTGTTTTGTTTATAGCTTCGAATATATCATACCCTCACATGCTTGTTTCCTGATGGTGGTCCTTCTGTTCCCACTGCTGTAGTTCAGTTTAACTATTTTTTTTAGTCTGCAGCTGGATCAGTAAGAATAATATAAAACCAAGAAAAAAAAATAGTTGGTGGCCCAACAGAGTAACGCTGCTTTCAAGTTTTTACCAATATGCACCTCATTAATTTGCAGTATTGGTCAATTAGGCATTACTTCCACAATTCAAAGTTTTGGCCCCACTCATCATCCTGCAAGTCACATTAGATGCTACAGAGAAAGCTGTAATTTATTATTTGCACCAGGACCATCTCTGCAATGCCAGTGGTTAAGTTATCCATGCATTTTTCCTCCTTCTTTCATGGAGGGAGCTGGCTGTCAGCCAACAGGTAGAGCTGTTTTTGGCAGCTCCCTGGTTGTGGAGAGTGCTGGTTGGGAACATCCTGCAGCATCGAGCTTGGGAGACCGGAACACTTGACCTGATGTTAAGTGTGCCTGCACACATCTGAGGAGGAGTGTCCATGTGTGTGCTCATGTACAGCCTCAAAGTCACTATTGAAGAAGTTAATATTTAAAATTTTATAAATGTAATAGTTTGTGAAATCTTTATGATTTGCTTCAGCTTGAGAAGAGTCAATTTTCTATACTCTTGCTGCAGCAGTCACGTTTCTACAATTGTATTTGTTTAAAAAAAAATTAAAAAATTGTTTTGTGTCCAGGCCATACACAAACTAGATATATTTCCATGGCAAATGATGGAAGCTTTGGATTCATAACCCCTTGTTCCCCACCAAGTGGTGAACAAGCCTCCATAGCTTTGAGCTTGAAAAGATGTAAACATCTGGTAACAGGGAGAGAGATGGAGATACTTGTTTTGATTCTTATAATGCCAGAGAGGAAAGTAAATACTGCAATTTTTCCTCTCACATTTCTTCCCAAATCCTCTGATACTGTAGCATGGACCTGGGTTTACACATAAACCAAAACAAATGTGTGGATTCTCAAAGAATTTGAACCACTGTTTCATGTTAATTTTGTCATTAAAATCCATCTGAAGCAATCAAAGTAGCCTATTAAGAATTGTAGTAAATCTATATCTAGTAGAGAAATACTCCAAAGCACAGTTCTAGCTCACCCAACAGGGAGGCTATTGGTTGTTTCGCATGGAAAAGAACTTTATATCTGATGAGGGCTGAAGCACAGTGGTATGTGCTATTGGTACGCACTGCTGTTTGTTCCCTGGACAAGCAGAGGTTTGCAGAACTGTGAACTGTCAGTCAATCACTTTTTGTATACTGTTTCTGCTGAAGAAAAGTATAGAAAGAAAAATGAATGTCCCAAAGAATTGCAGTTAATAGTGGTGGTGGGGAGGTGTGCGCTCACCAGAGAGTAGTCCTTGTTTAGAACTGCTGATCTGGGGTCTGAGTTGTGAGCGTGTGAGTTAAATCCTTAGTGTTTGTAACCACTTCCCTCCCCCCTCTTTCATTTACCCACAGGGTTATTGCTTTCCTTGAAGCCATAGTGTGCATAAAGTTTGGACAGGATCTTTTTTCCAAAACGCAGATACTGTATGTTGTGTTCTGGCTTCTCTGTGTGGTAAGTGAGATTTCTCATGTGAAACATAAAGCATGACAAAAGCATTGAAAGCATCTAAATAGCTTCCTCTCTGGACCATTGGCAGCAGGGGATCATTGTGAGGGAATGCTAGTAAAGAGCTTTGTGCACATCCTATGAAAAGCAAACGGTAGTTCGTTTAGAACACACTTTGAAGGGACTAGAATAAGTTTTTTCTTATTTCTTGACATAGCAGAATATAGCCACTGTACTAGTGCTTAACAATGAAACAAACAAAGGGTGCTTTATGAGAGAAGATGTCAGTTTGATTGAGGCTAACTTTGGTGCTTGCTAAAGTGCCCACTGGAAAGGAACAGGAGTTAATGAATAGCATTAATAAGTAATGCATGTTGTTTCATGCTGAAGTCTTACAACTACATAAACAACCCTGCTTTATCAGGCAAATCATTCTCACTCAGCCTGCAACTTTCTGTACTTCAGTGTGATTGCTGCAAACGCAGCATGAAATGCCCATTTTATAACAGTAAATGGATGTTTGTCTTGCCAGACTTGTAACTCCAATGCCAAACACATTTTAAATGGTCAGTGAAAAATAAGGCATTCATAATGGGCTGACAGATAAATACTTCTCCCTTCTAGTTGGGAACACAGTTTGAACAGGTGATAGCGAGTCAGAATTTATTGTTCTCTTATTTAGCATGACGATTTTATTCATGAAACTTCAGAGGAGAAAAGTATTGAACTGCTCCCTGGATCAGAGCACCACAAAACCAAACATGTAACCCAGCCTGAAATATGGGACAGGGAGAAGGAGAATTTGTTTTTCTGGTTCCTGATAATATACCTATAAAGGCAGTTGGTAGGCACTTTTATGACGACTGTAAAGGGTGAGGACAAAAACCACTCTGATGGAGTATCCTGCATGTGTGTGGGTGATTGGTATGTGTTTTCATACTCCCATTGAGAATTGGTCTGCATACCCCATGCTGACAGAATGTGTACCTTGAAGTTGAAGCATGAGTCTTACTCATTCTGACAAAAGATGCAGAGAGAAACAGAGCATGAAAGTCTCTGAATGCGGAATCTCCAGGGACTTTGAGATCTTGAAACAGCAAGGAATTTGAAAAAAGTTTTTCTTTTTCTTCTCTTCCCTTGTTTAGGCCTTTACAACTTTCCTGTGTTTATATGGTATGGTTTGGTACGCAGAATACTATGGCCACCGAGAAAAGGTATTTTATTAGGAAGCCTGTTTTTGTTTTATACCAGAGTTAAAACTGCAAAGCTCCTAGACATTAGAATTCTTTACCAGAGCTAGTATAAATGGGGGGTGAGGGGGGATGGTCCAGAGACTAACTGAAGTCAATAGAAAGAACTCTGAATTCAGCGGGCCTTGGACAGATCCCAAATTACACTGTGGTTTCCAAAGAATGTGGTCTTCTTAGTTACTCAAAATGAGACTGTAATTTTAGCAAAGCATTCAGGGATGAATGGTTAGCTAATGTTCCTATTGTACAGGTGGAATGCTAGGGGAATATTAAGAATACTTGGTTACACAACAGATCACATGGCAAGTGGTGAGTTCTTACTGCATCATCTATGTTGTACCTTCTAAGTAGAAAGGGAATAGTCTTAAGTACTGGCTGAATGTTTTATGAGGACTTTTGCCACAGTTTAGATTTACAAGTCTAATTGCAAACAGAAGTGATGATGACAAGAACCACCAGCATCCCAATGACATGTGTCCTTCTTGTTTTTGCAGACCTTATCAGAAAGTGAAGATAGCCCATACAGTCCAGATGCTTCCTGGCTTCATTCTAAATTCAGTAGAGGTATTGGTATTTTTGCACCTATGTTCTCAAAGTGGTATCATTAGGCCTCAGCACTAGGAAATGAGGCTTGAGAAACTCGCCTTGGAGACAACTGGACTCATTTAAACATCCCTGCAGGAGCTATACAGATGAATCATCTGCAAAGCTATTTCACTTTACTTCCTTTTCTCTTCTAACTCTTAGACATGTATTTACTTTTTAATGAAGCAACTGAATTTTTCTGCCATTATTCCAGGCCATTCTTGCAGGTTTAGAGCATTATACATTTCATAACTGTTGTGGACAGGTTTTCTGTCTGAACATTGCATGTTTGATTTGAAACCTATGAATGTGAATTTGTGTTTTTTATTCCTGCTTGTTAAGAAACAGACAAGAATGTGCCCTGGAGCTTGTGTTCTTACTGACACTTGCCTAGTCAATGCAGTGCTGATGGTCATAAACAGCTTTCTCTGTCCTAAGCAAAGGCAGCCTTCTTATCTGACTTCTTTTCCCTACACTAGAGGTCAGTTAATTTACCTGCTTCTTCCATTAACTCTTTCATGTGGTCTTGCTTCTGGAACACATACCAGAGTTTATGCTCCAGATGTCTGTATCATTAAAAATATTTTTAATTTGGCATATGCTTGAAAAGCACCTATGGCAGAACTTCTTTATATTTCGTAGATGATGTTTCTGGATGCTGATATTAATTTATTCTCAGTTTAGTAAATCTATGGATTTTATATTTTGGAGAAAAATTGCTTGCACTCAAAATGTTTTTCCCATTTATACATGCTGGAGAAATCTGGCCAAGCAAATCTTTCTCTGACTTTCTGTTACTTCACTAATTATAAACTTCATCATCTTTCATGTTTTGCTCTTCAATTCTTGTTTCAGATCCCATTGTCTTCCTCTGCTTTTTCAGTGTCGAACATGGTCTGTCATATGAAAGACTGAAATCAAGAAATGTGCTCTTACAATGATCTATGACCTCGCTTCCATAGTTCTTAATTTCTGATAGTAGTACATACCAGTAATAAAAATATGGAAGTTTAATTACTGATGTCATTTAAAATGGACCATGTTTCACCACTATATTCTGCTATAGCAAACTTCGGAATTTTTGAGGAGGAAGAACTGCGCTTTTTAAAAAGAAGCAAATAGGCCACTAGATGGAGTACGAGTATTGACTAGTTTGTATTAGCCTGAAATAATCCATACTGTAAACATTGTAGCTCTAGAAAGCCTTACTGTCTTTTAGACAAGAGCTTGACAATGTCAAATATATATAAAAGCAAAAAATATTTGTTTCTCAGCAGGTACTGACAATAGTCCACCAAAACATTCAGTCAATAGTGAGAGCCATTCGTCTAGGAGGAGGAATCGGCACTCCAAATCAAAAGTAACAAATGGAATCAGCAAGAAATAAGAATGGTCTCTGCAGATATCCTACAGTGTGACCAGAGGTGACAAAGAAAATCAGACCTGGCTCTGAATTTCCAAATGGAAGATTGATTTTTAAATTTAAAAGTTTAAAAAAAGGAGGTGTTGAAGAAAAGGTTGATCAAGATGGAGCCACCAGTGTAGTGCAAATCATTGCCTGATGACACTTGCCATTCACTGATTTAAATCTAGGTTCTTCAGCATGTGGCACCAAAAGCCAATGAAGAGTATGCTGGAAAGAAAAAAAATTGTCCTAGCAGGTACACCCTGTTTTGTGTTCAGGTGTTGGAAGTGCATTTTTAATATCTTAGTTGAGGACTTAAACACAAAAGTTAGTAAACTGATAATCAGTTGGCATAGTTGGTTGGATTTTTTGTTTTACTGTGTGTTTTGTTGTTTTCTGAAAGTATGCAATCCTTTGACTAAAAGCAACTCTGCCCTTCTTTCTCAGTCTCACAACTAAACTTTTCTATACCACAGTTAGTAAATATTTAAAATTTCCATGCTTGTATCCAGCTGTTTGCTTTTATGTAAAGGCTCTTTAGGCCTGGTGACAGGGTTTTACCAGTGAAGAAATGGGTCCAGGTTTCTTGTAAAGGGTATGAAATTGACCTTCAAGCATGGTTTTCTTGTTCTGCATTCTCCTTCTGCTTGATTGGTTTGTTACATACTCGATTTCTTCTAAGTATTTTAAATACTTCTATAAAAACCTGTTGCAAAGTAGAGGGCCGTGCCTTCTGCCCTTAGAAACAGATGTCATGTCATTTAGTTGTTTTTATGCCTTTACTGCAGTGTGTTTTGCATCTTCAAGTGCAAATATGTAATTTTTTCAGCTGTGTCACGTACACAATGTTCCTTCCTGCTCCCCTCTAATTTGCCCCTGCCTCATCTGGAACCAGAAATCCCAGTGCCCTCAGACTGATATCAGAAACTGCTTTGAAGGCTCTAATGCCCTATGAAGCCTGGTGATAAGGCAGTTTTTTGCTGAAGTTGAGTTGCTTACTACTTCCAGAAACATAATTATTTGTGAAAACTTGCTGTAGTGTTTGGTGTCTGAGAGGTAGCATGATATTACTGTGATATACCTCGTTGCTTTGGTATTTCCTATCATGCAGTCAGATACCCAACAGCAAAGTCACTCTTTCTTGCAGGTTTGGTTTTTTTTGTGTGTGTGGTGTTTTGTTATGTTGGGGTTTTTTTTGTTAATGTATTAATTCTGACATCTAGCAAAGTGGATCATTCTCCAGCAGTGAACATAATGATTAAGTCAAGAGGTAAACAATCAAGAGCAATCAGTTCCTGTATTAAGTTATCCAAATGTTTTTGTGCCAATTAGATTTTGGGATTCGTGAGGTTCAGAGAGGTAGATAGCTCAAACAAGGATAAATAATACCCGTTAGTCACTTAGTCTTCAGAAGAAAATGGGATTTCCTTTTTCTATGAATAACGTTACTGTGAATTGCCACAGACTAAGTACTAAAAAAATGCAGCAGAGACTTTATACAAGTGTATGATACTGTAAATAGAAAAAAAGTATCCTGTGTAAGCCATTAATTCCATGTGCCACAGATTATCAGTGTTTTCAATGCACTTCAGTGTTGCTGCTGAACTCCTCAGAGGGCCTTCATTTCCCACCTCTCTTTTCAATCAAACATAAAACGTACAACTTGGGAAGTAACATAGTAGAAGCAGCTATATCATCATTGCTACAATGACATTAAATGTTACATGAGAAAAAAATGACTTTCAGGCTTTCCTACAACTACTTGGTTTTCATTCATACTATAGCAATTTCATGTATTGTCTCCTTATTTGTAATGTACTACATGTTGATGAATGTATTTGTAGATTTCTTTGGATACTTGGGCTTGTTAGTTTTTTATTTTCTTGGTTAATAACTCAGTCTGTGTAAGACTGAAGAATGGCATTGTAAATTTTTTATCGATTCAATACCAAAGCAAGAAGTTGGAAGTCTAATGGTTTAGATATTTTAAATACTGTGGTTTTCAAAGGTAAGGGCCTATTTTGTACTTGGAAGATGTATACACACCAACTAGGTATACAAAGCTTACATATGTAAGCAGATAGTGAAGTACAATAGCTACTTGCCTATGGGGACAAGCACATTTTGTAAATGCAGACCTGGTGCTCACACTGCTGGATTGCACCCTAAAAATATTGGAAAGCCAGTGTTGGAAGCTGACTTCTGTATGCTATTACAGCAGCTTGGCCTTGAAGAAATGTTGTTTGACAACACCTTTAAAAATATTTCTCATGAAGTCTTTTTACTTTATTTTTTGTGTTTGTTTGGGTTGGTTTTTTGTTGTTTTGGTTTTGATTTTTTTTTTTAATTGCTTTAAAAGAGGGATGACTAGGGAGAGGGGAAACTTAAGTGAACTATTCAAGTGCTGCTTGGAAAATGGCACTTTGTGTCCTCTGTCAGTAGTTCTGGCTGGAATTCACGTGCGTTCTCACAAGTCCTCTGCTGACTGACAACTGTATTTACAGCCCCATCATCTTTGGGCGTGAGCTGCTTTGCACTGTCAGGCATTGGAAAGGTGCTTTTGATCACTGCTGTAAAATTAGTGATCCCAATTTTATCATTTACTGCGCTATTGCTGAACTCTGTATGTGTGTAACACCTACAGCGACAAATCACTGAGCTGTTTAGCAACAAGCATCCATGTATGAATCCTGCTGCTTGAAGAGTATTTTGTAACAGTCACGGATGCGCTGGCCTGTCTTTAACTACTTGTTCTGTCACAGCCTCTCATTCTACTTTCCTGCTTCTGATGTTCTTTCCTTTCTCTGTCCTCTAGTGATCTCCCCTGCTGCTATGGAGAGACCTGAATTGGCCCTCCAGAGGCTGTCCATCAATGGTGTCAGTCATTGAAGGGAGGCTAATTCGGGCAGCATGGTGTAAGCAGAGGGTAGTGGCAAGAAAGTTTTAAAATGCAGGTTTTCAGTGAACCAGAGCTAGCCTTGAGTACTGGATTCCAGTATTAAAGTTGCTGCATAGATCATACGCTGCATCCAATTAAATATTTGGAGTGTGATATCAACCAGTGCTTTTGTTACTCTTCTGTGAAGATCATCACTTGATGTTCCAGCTGTTAAAACTTTAATATTTTTTACTTTGTTATCACAAGAGGACACAGATGTTACCATGTATTTAATAGTTTTTGAATAGACTTGCTCTGTATTGATTGCAAATAATTGTATTTTGCAATAACTCAGTAAATCAACCCATGTCGCCAGTGTGTGTGTTTGTCTGTACCTGCAAAGCATAGGAAATGATTACATACTGCTTTCGGAAACTATTACATTTTATTCTGTGTAATTGCATGCTGATAAACGCAGCGGTTCCTGAGCAGCCTACAGTGCACACTAAGATTTGCTGTAATTTATTATTTTGGAGCAACAGAGCTGATAATATTCTGAAGTTTCTCTAGTATACAGGATAAGTCTTGTCTTCAATTATTCTTTTGTATTTGTTTTACTATTGGAAGAGCTGAGTGTGGTGGGTTGACCCTGGCTGGAGGCCAGCTGCCTACCAAAGCTAGTCTGTCACTGTCCATCCTCAGCTGGATGGGGGAGAGAAAATACAACATAGGTCAAGGTAAGGACAGGGAGAGATCGCTCACCAATTACCGTCGTGGGCAAAACAGACTCAACTTGGGAAAATTAATTTATTTGATTGGTAATAAGAATAGAGCAATGAGAAATAAAACCAAATCTTAAAACACCTCCCGGCCTCAACTTCACTCCTGAATTCCCTCCTTCCTTCCCCTGCCAGCAGCACAGGGGGATGGGGAATGGGGGTTGTGGTCAGTTCATCACACGTTGTCTCTGCCGCTTTTTCCTCATCAGGGGGAGGACTCCTCACACTCTGCCCCCGCTCCAGCGTGGGGTCCCTCCCATGGGAGACAATCCTCCATGAACTTCTCCAACATGAGTCCTTCCCACGGGCTGCAGTTCTTTGTGAACTGCTCCAGCGTGGGTCCCTTCCATGGTGTGCAGCCCTTCAGGAACAGACTGCTCCAGTGTGGGTCCCCCACAGGGTCACAAGTCCTGCCAGAAAACCTGCTCCGGCGTGGGCTCCTCTCTCCATGGGGCCACAGGTCCTGCCAGGAGCCTGCTCCAGCGTGGGTTTCCCATGGGGTCACATCCTCCTTCGGGTGCCTCCACCTGCTCTGGCATGGGGCCCTCCATAGGCTGCAGGTGGGTATGTGCTCCACCATGGACCTCCATGTGCTGCAGGGAGACAGCTCCTGCTTCACCATGGTCTTCTCCACAGGCTGCAGGGGAATCTCTGTTCTGACACTTGGAACACCTCCTCCCCCTCCTTCTGCACTGACCTTGGTGTCTGCAGAGTTGTTCCTCTCACATCTCGCTCCTCTCTCCAGCTGGAATTGTTGCTGGTGGTTTTGTTTTTTCCTCTCGTTAAATATGTTATCCCAGAGGTGCTGCCACTGTCATGGATGGGCTCGGCCTTGGCCAGTGGCAGGTCCATCTTGGAGCCAGCTGGCATTGGCTCTATCAGACACAGGGGAAGCTTCTAGCACCTTCTCACAGAAGCCACCCCTGTAGCCCCCACGCTACCGCACTGTTGCCACATAAGCCCAGTACATGGAGTTGTAAGATGGTCTCATGACAGACCTTCAAAGAAGAAACGAGACTTCCTGTAGAAGAGCTGTAAGACAGGCTATTAGGAAGTGAACTTCTGCCAGTATAAAGGTGTCACTGAGTACCAGAAACACTTTCCTTTGGCTTCCACTGCTGCCATAGTTTCCACTTGTTCTTATATTGAAAACCGATTGTGAGCTGTTGATGGCTCCTGTGCTGCTGTGGGTGCTGGCTTGCTGTCTAGTGTGCAAAGAAGCATGGCTTTCCCTCTTTTCCTCAGTTCCTTCTCTCTGCAGGCAGCAAATATTGGGACTTTCTGCCTTGCTGGGAAAGGGTTTTCTTCACCATGACTTACCTTTTTGAATACTAATTTAGAAGGAGCCCATAAATTCTGAGGTTGTAGTTGACAATACTGGAAAAATACTGCAGCCTTGGAAGAAACTTCCTTTAAGAAGCAACACTTGAAAAACGTGCTCCTTTGTAAGCACAGGGCTCTGCTACTTTGAAGGATTGCTCCTTATTTTGTGTCTTGTTAGTTGCTGTTGTGGGTGGAGCTGTGATTGGTGGCATCAGGGAAGGGTTAAGTGATCTTGATGGGTACATTTCTGCTCCGTCATCCTGTGGCACACATTGTACGCTGTTTTGATAATATGATTTGGCACGGAATGGAAGCTAGAGCCAAAAGCTGGCATGGTACTGATTGAAATAGATATTGGTGTCCATGCCTACTTTGATATCTACAGTTCATTTGGGTTTGGTCACTGGCATGGAAATTTACCCTGGAAGCACTAAACCAGTTCTACCCTGTGTGGTGTGCTTGGGGAACTGCTGCTTTGGCTTACTTTTTTCCTTGGAAAGGGAAAGGAGCACAGTGCTCTTTTTTTTTTTTTTTTTTTTTTTTTTTTTTTTTAA
>VXBL01002128.1:789581-912141 GCA_013400195.1 Aramus guarauna | reverse complement strand
TTTTTTTTCTTTCTTTCTAGAGGTCTGAGCACTCACATTCAACTCCACCCTGGTAACATGCCCACAGGCCCAGGCACTACTCCCCCGTGCCACTGTTTTCCCACAGGTATTTCTCCATCTGACCATGCTGGAGCACTAAGGACTACACGGACATGGGCTAGGGTTTAAGCCTCATATGCTCAAAATACCTCCTGCAATGTTCTGTCTCCCTCTCCTCCAGGTGTGCTCCGCTGCCTTCTCTACCTGTTGCCTCCACATACTTTTGTTCTCTGGAGGCCTGGCAGGGAATGGTCTTACCTTAGCAAATCAAGGTAGCTCCCTAAAGATGCTGTTTCAAAATTGGGTGGAAATGTGTTTTGGACAAATATATCCCCCATGTTACTCACTTTGCATTTGCTTTTTGCGGGGCTGGTCAGGACTTGAGAATGTACATTGTTATTCAAAGAAAATGGGACTAGAAAGCCACAAGCTCTTCATACACTGGGCTGAAAGCACAAGGACGACCAGACTGCTGGCTTGTGCCAAACGAGATGCATGGTCTGTTATCTGTATGTCTGCGCATGTCTTGTATGCCTACCAACGCTGCAGCTGCAGGTGTGCCTCGCAAAGGAGCAACCTACTGCCCTCAACAGCCTAAACTATACTAAGGTAAGACCAAGTGAGTTTTAACTTCAATTCAGAAAGAAGAAAAAAAAAAAAGTCTGGGAAAGAATGTAAATTGTAAACATTGAATTCCTATAATCAGCAACAATGTAAGTGCCAGACTATATGAAGCATACACATGGGTTTAATTTTCATAGTTTTCATGGATCTCAGTTTGCAGATGATCATGAAATAACTGGATGGCTTATTTAACGTTTTTTGGAGTAGGGGAATTTACAGCAGCAGCATTCCTATGGACATGATCCAAAGAATGTTCTACAACTTACAACTTCTGTGCCCTCCAGTTCAGTATTTCAGTGGTTCTTGCTTTAAAAAATGCATAAAAAAGTTGTGTGTATGTATATATACATACATACATATCTACCAGATGAACTTTCTCATCCAAATGTCAGGGCCTGGTTGAGCGTAGTCTCTGTGAGGATGGCTGCTGTGCGCCTGGACATTTGGAAGCACCCAAGTCTGTATATGTACCTCTATAACGCCCGGGACGATTAGGCATCAATCTGTTGCAGCCCCTAGGTGATGCTGTAACACAAACACACAGAGAGCGTGACCTGGATTTTCAAATGTTGCTTCTAATTTTGGGCTACTGGCTTTAGCCACCCTGGCTCCGTTTTAAAGGCTTTCTAACTCCTGTTGACTTTAATTACATGTGCTGAACACGCAGGCCTAAAAAGTGCCCGTGTTGTTAAACTTGCTGCAGAACAACCAAAGCAAAATAAAATCAAATGAGTAGCTTTGAGAGGCTTTTAATTAAAATGTTAAATGATAGCTCTAGTTTTTGGAGAGCAAGAGCGAATGACTTCTATTTCAGTTTCTACCAAACACACAGACTACCAATTTGTTGTCTGAGTACCTTCCCCGTTTGAAGGGAGCACTGCTCTCTCCAGAGGATCTTTGGGATGAAGCTCTGGGCAGGGTTCCTCTGGCTTCCCTCCTGTTCCCACTGCCCTTTGTGTAGGGCGTCGGGGTGGGACGGGGTGACCGCTGTTTGAAAAGGTTGGTTGGTTTTTGCTCCCAGGGGCTCAGCTGGAGCAGGTCATAGCTCTGCAGTGCTGCACGCTCGCCTGAGTTCCCGGCCGTGGCAATGAAGCTGTGAGATCACCTGCATGCTCGGATGAGCCCGTCCCTCGTCCCTGCCGTCCTGTTTAGGAAAGGGAAGCCACTGCCTGTGGGTGATTAATGCTTCGTGTCTTTATGTGGCTCAGAGTTTGGGATGGTTCAGTGTGTTTCAGTAAGTGTTCAGAACGTCACACCATCTGCAAAGAATTCCCATTTTTCTAGTAAGAGCCACTGAGCATTTTTTTTTTTTTGAGATTCAGAAAATCCTGTTAGTCACAAACCTCAACAGAGCACCCAACCTGTACCACTTACTGTGACTTCTATCTGTTAACACTGAGATGTTCCTATCGGCTTAGGAAAAAAACCCAAACCCTCCAGGTCATTTAACTTGTCTGTGGCCAGCTGAGAGAAGAAATTGCAGCCCTGATTCCTTGCAGGAGGAAACACGGAGTCCTTGCTCCTCTCAGTCCAGTTCTGTACAGGGTCACCATCAGCAGAAACCTGTATTGGTTTTGTTGTAGCCTGACTTCAGTACTTGCTCTCACTAAAGTATTACTGGAGAGAAAAAAAATACAGTGAAAAATACCTCTAAAGGAAACATATTTCCATTAATCAAATAAATAATCTGAAAGAAAACCAAAACCTTTTATTAAATTAGCCAAGACATTTAGGTTAGGGTTTTTTTCCCTATGTATGTACTGTAAGAGCAGTAGGTGATTCACAGTGATGCTTACAACTTTTAAAATATTCTTATTTCTGCCCATTTTCTGACTTTGCCATATTTGGATCCCAAATCTAGATCTGCGCATTCTGTTTGCCCACATTTAAAATGCATTTGGAATAGCAGGACAGAGATGGGGTGGAGAAACCAGGTACAGCTGAATTGCAATTTCCTGGTGACACATTCTCTAAACATCCCAAAATATCTCTCAGGGTGAAGCATTCCACCTGTTGACTTCAGGTTTCGGCAGCCATTCATTCAGTCCCCTTGCTTCTCACAGGAATGGTAACGTGATTACTAGTAATGATCTTTCATGCTGTAGGGTTTTCTTCTCACGCCACTTCCATGTTGAAAGAATTTCTTTGAAACAATGCATAGGATATTGCAAACTTGATGGGGAGCCGGCCAGTAAATTCGTATTAAAGATTAGAAATTGGGACAAAGGGTAAGTGACTTGTCTACATTTCATCAGGAAGCTGAAGACAAAGAGTAACATCCCAGACCTTCAGTTCCCAGGCTGTTACCAGAAGATTATTGTGGAACTTGCTAAAAAAGGGCTTCTATTATCCACAGAACATCCAAGAATGTTATCCACACCTCTTAATGCCTAAAACTGAAAACATACTGTGCTACACAGAAGGAATGGGAGTGAGATGACAGCCCCCCTGCACTCATATATTCTGGTCTTCATTTTATTTTGCTGACTTACTTCGATTTACCTACCTTTTCCAAGGAGCTTTCATGACCAATACCGTGGATGTTGATTTAAAACTCGTGTTTGATAAAGGTACGTGAACACGTGTAGGGCAAAGTAGGAGAGCTTCAGATCTCCAAGGCACGCTGGAGCATCGTGGTTCTGAACCAGCCTGGCAGCTCTCTGCTTTTCTCACTAACACTTGTCATCTGATAATTTGACTTCCCAAGGGCTGATACAGGCAGGCTGGTTTGCCTTCTTCACAGTTCACCAAGTCCAGCGATCCTGATTGAACCAGGGCTGCAGAAGGGACAACAGCCAGATGTCAGGAGTAGAGTTCTCATCCTGTGTTTGAATCAGAACCGATTTCAAATGGAAATCTTAGTAATTTGGAAGACTGTTCCCCCAGATACATGAAAAAATAACACCTGGAACTATTCTAAAATAAATAATGTTACAAACAGTGTTTTGGTCTCATGGTCTCCTGCTACTTGTCTGGGCACATGCCGGTGCTGTACCCATTCTCCCTGCAGAGCTGCACTCTCCATTGAGATGCTCCACATCTGTCTTGAAGTGTGAGTTTATTTTGGACCTTTTGCTTCTTTCAGGTGTGTTCATTTCTCATGGGCCAGATTCAGTTTTGTCTCAGCTTACTGCAAGGTTGTCCTTACTGTGGGCATCCACAATGACCATGACTCGCTTCTTGCTTATGTGACCATCTGACCCCTAGCAAGTTTCCAGAGGACCTTTCTGAGAGAAGCTGCTGTGATTAGCTTATAGCAGTTCTCCTGTGTCTCTCTCAAGAGTGAACCTTTCAAATTTAGCTCTCATTAGCCTGGTTATGGAGATGGCTACGCATACTCCTCATGCGCCACTGGCTGTTAAAACTGGCATGAAATCCAGGCTCAGTACGTGGGCCATGACTCCATGCCAAATAACCACGTTATTTCCAAGCAACTGCTGACTCAAAAATACACTGCTATAAATCACTTGGAGCGCCAAACACTGAAACGTCAGTTGTCTCTCTGAAGACCTTGTTGTCTGGCAGACCCCAGAGCTGGGATAAGGTAGGAGTTTGGCCACTCCATAAATTCAAACTTTTTCTTCTTTTCTGATGAACAACTTCACGTTGTTGCAGAGAACCCTGTTTGCTGGGGGTTTGTGTGCCCAGGCATGCGTTGCCTTCTTGCACCTGCATGAAGAAACTCTGTAAGTTGTAGAAGTGGGTGATTTGGCACAGACCTGCCACTAATACCGGGACCCTAAGACCCTGACAGTTTTGGGTTTGCATTTATTAAAATTGCTGAGTGGGCTGAACTCAATTGCATCATGCTGCTTTTCCCTGCTTTGTTAAAGCAAGAGTAAAGGAGCTGTGAGTTTATACCAGGCTAAAAAGTTTCAATTTCTTGAACCTGTCCAGGCCCTGGTGTTTGCTTCCATTAGCCACACTCTTCTGCCTTGACATGTCTGAGATCTTTCATCAAGGACTAAATTTTTGAACTTGATAGAAGGATGCCAAGAATTTAATGTGAAAAGAAAAAGGAACCAAAATACAGCTTTTGTTTCTGAGCCAGGTTCCTGGCTCATCTCTATGCTTCCATCTAATGTGGTCCCACAAGGCTTCAGCTTTCAGTGGGTGACAGAGGTGTCCCAGTGACAGTCTGGTCCATGCTCTGTGCTGCATCTCTCACAGTTATTTTTTACCCCTCTCCCTCAGCAGCTGTATCACTTTCCCTCACGCAGTGGCCAGCCTCTCCCCTCCCAGCAGTGGGACGGGACTCCTGGATTTGTCTCCACTTGAGACAATTGATGGAAGAGCCTAAATTAGGTGCAGAGTCCCTGTAGGCTTCCTTGCCAGTCAATAATATTCAGTAGGCATCTTCAAAGACCCAGGCAGGTTGTAGATGGTTTAATCACCCTCTGGAGTTGCAGGTGACCTCCAAAAGAGCCTCCACTGCTGGCAGCAGGTGTGTAGCTACACCAGCATTCTCACTGCAGCACCTCCTGGAAGCACCTAAACTACAAGGGATGAGTCCAGGCCCTTGTTCCATGTTGTTCCATTGACTTGAGCCATCCACCTCTTCCCTGTTGGTCCTCACAGTGCGATGCTGTTTTCCAAATGCAGAAATACTGTAGTCCAGTCCCATCTGATGGGATGGGAATTATTTCAACCACCCTCTTCCTGACAGCACGGTGTGCTTTTAGGATGCTGTTGTTACTCTGAGCCCGTTACAGGGTCAAAAAGGAAATTAAGGGATTCATGGCTGAATGAATGTGTTGTTCATCTGCTTTCTCACAGGACCCACTAGATTTGAGGCTGTTTTCCTGCTAGTACGATANTGCCCATGGCAGGGGGGTTGGAACTGGGTGATCTTTGAGGTCCCTTCCAACCCAAACCATTCCATGATTCTAATATTCAGCATGGGAAAAGATGAGACAAACCTTTCTTTCCTTCTTCTCTCAACTCTCCAAAGCTGTAATTCATCTTCCCCAGCTTCTTTCTTTAGGAGCTAGCTGCAGCTGTTAGAAGAGGGTTAAACAATCTCGCTAGGAAGCAGAGAACTTTATCATAGCTAAGGAGGATTAGCACACGCATAATCCCCTTACAAAGCCACTTGCCTTCCAACTCCAGTGCGTAAAAATAAAAAAAGGATTGGATCAATGTTATTTTTCCCATATCTAATTCGAGAACAATAGAGCACATTAAGTAATTAAAATGTTCACCTTTAAGGTGCTTAGAAGCAAGGCTGCTGGCAGATATATAATTAGCTCCAGTTAGGTGCTTTTGCTTGTTTACTTCAGTTAATTTATCTAGTGCGGGGTCTTTGGGCTTGGAGCCTTATTTAGAAAACATTTTGTTGTTGCATAAGGTAATGCAGTGGGTAAGCAGGGACAAAAGATAGAAAAATAGGGACAAAAAAAATCATTTACTGAGCCAACATACATGCTACTAAAGGACATTTCAGGTGTTCCTTGTTATGCCATCTGCAGATGCTGGCAATTTATCTTTTGTCACAAGTATAGTTCTTAATAGGTTGGGTAAAATCACCCCAAATGTTGCTATTATTCTTGTGTTGTTTTTCTTCTGCAGAGGACCTCATCTGCTCTGCCTGTCTCTGCACTTAACATGCAGAGCAGTGGGGTTTCTACTTTCTTTAAGGGAAGGGTGACTTACAGACATGCAGAGCTGTGCACTCCCATGTGGACATCTTTAAAGGAGGGAACGTGTCAGGGCTACTACTACATGCACCACCAGATAAAAACAGCCTTAAATTATGAGGGTTCACTTACTATTTGTGTTTGGTCCCGTTTTGTTTGTTCGCATGCGCAGGGATGCGTGTAAAGGGGTGAAGAGCAGGATTTTTGCCTATGTTCACATGCCAGCTCTGCCGGCTCGCTGGCTGCCCGAAAGCCACAGGATGCAGCTTGACAAACCGTGGCTGGACAGACAGACAGAGGCCTGAGCAGACGGAAGGGGAGAGGAGAGAACGGCAGGCACAGGCTGCAGTTAACAGCTCCCTCCCCGTGAGCTATAGGCATCGCTACCTGTGGGTCAGGACCGTTCATTTCACTTGTTTTTTACATAGTGTCTTAAAAAAATCTGATAGCACTGGGAAAACAAACCTTGGGGAATGATTTGCAATTATTTATTGTTCGGATGTTACGTGTGAACGAATGACTCTGCAGAAGAGCCCACAAACAGCGTTTATGAACTGGATAAGACATAAGGGAGGCTGGAAGATAATGACTGACACTGGGCAGGAGCGGGAATATTATTATACTGATGTTGTGTGAGCACTGTAGAGGAAGTGAGCCTTCAAAGTGTGAAGCCTCCAGCATGATAAGTAGTGCCTACAGAAATCAGCTTGTGGGATCTGTTTGTGTTGCCAAGCTGCCTTTGAAGGTCGGGGGGTTGTTCTGCTTTCAGTTCCCCTGGGGAAGTTTTCTCGCCTTTCTAGTCTTGCCCACTGATCAGAGCTACACCCCCAGATCTGTAGGCGTCCGTATTCCCGTGGCAGGCTATGATAAAGCCCAGTGGTTTTTTTGCACAGTATAAATGATTGTACTTCCCTGTAGGTCTTGAGTGCAACAGCCACAGGAGACTGAGCCTGTCAGCAAATGAGCCCTTCATGGCTTCTGCTTTCTTAGTGAAGTGTTGGTTTCATGGCTCCTGACAAGTGCATCTCAATATAAAAATCATGTGTGCAAGTTGACTTTTCCCCTTTTCTTTTTCCTGTGGAAAAATTTTCTTTGCCTTCCTGTATTTACTCTCTTGCTTAGTGACCGAGGACTAAACACCCACCTCCCAGCTCCCCTGCCGAGCCCAGGGCTTCCCCTTCCCTCCAGGAACTGCATGTACTTTCACCCACCGGTTGATGTTCCAGTGGCCTTGGACAGACTGAAGGTCCTGAGAAGCTCCTCCGTCCCAGTCTGCTTCAGCCTTTCCTGCTGTCACCAAACTGGAATGAGATGTGGGGAGCTGCTGATCTAGGATAAGGCCACCAAAGCTGGGGGAGTTTTACCAGGGATGGATCCACATGCCCATTTAAGTGAATCTAAGGCCAAGTTACTCAGGTTACCTATTTACACCCATGCTTTACTAGATTTGATTCAAACAGTTATCTAGAACGTTGCCTTATACTGGAAACAGTCTGGATACCCAACTCTTTTAAGCCCAAATTTCTCACCGGAGAAGGAGTTGCTCAATGCAAGGCTGGCACCTGGCCCCTGTGACCCTCAACTGGTATTTCAGCTCAATACCTCCAGCAATATGAATCCTACCAGGTCAACAGGGATGACTAAATCAGCTCCCCCAGCCTACAGCCACATAAACGCCTTTTCCTTGCAGAGCAGCCGCTGCCTTCCTGAGCCAGCCGGGCCAGAGTGCAGGAGCAGCCATGCTGGGAAAGCACGGACCTGCTCTTCCTGCGCTGCGGTGGAGCTCGCACACCACCAGCACTGCGGCACGTCGTGGCCCAGCTGCTGCTCCTCCTCGCAGTTGGTGGCCAGGCACACATATGGAGCCTTGAAACTCAACTTGGGCAACATGCACAGGGGTGGAAAGAGGACAAATCCCAGACATAGGACATTTCTCCTCTTTTCTATCCCCTGATCTTTCCTCTGGCAGCCTGTGTTTGACCTCTGGCAAGTCCACATCAAGTAATCACCTCTCACAGTGTGCCCTGAGTATCTCCAGCTGGTCCTTGCCAAATGGTGAAGGAAGTTGCAGAGCTCGGACCTCATCAGAGAGACCCCTGGTCTCCCCTCAGCTTGCCTGCAAGGGGAGGGTGGCAGCAAGTTATTCTCCAAACCTACCAGAGGCTGCAGGAAAGAAACAGGGTCTTGTGCCCACCAAGCATAGAGCTGGCTCCTTCCAGGGATGGGCAGTGATGCTGTGGGTGCTGGATAAGCACAGCTAAGACCAGCCAAAGAGGACACCAGCTCCAGCAGAAATGCCTATGTGAGCAGCTGGGACAGAGCAGGAACTTTAAGCCGCATCTCCAGATGAGAAAATACAGACCTTGAGAGACTAACTTGGAAGTGGGACAAAAGGTAGCAACTGTGTTTGTTTACCATTGTAAAGATCTGCCTCACCCTTTGCTTCACCCTTCCTGTTTCAAATGGGTCACTCTGACCTGATTTTCAGACAATATTTTTTGATTTAATGGAACCACGATGAAGTCTGGATAAGCAAGAACACAGAAGGCTTTCCTGGTAGGTTTGCAAATGCAAGCAGGCTTGGATTCAGGTCTGGAGAACAGTGTGGTGGAAAAGCTCCTCAACCATATTTCTTTCCCCTGGTCCTGGAGCATAGTGTTTTCCTTACAAACCCCTCCGTTACGGAGGAGGTCAGTGGCAGGTTGCAGTGATGTGACTGAAAGGGCCAGTACAGGACTACGTGGGGCTACGGCTGGAGAAATATAACCAGAGGATTCTTGTTTAAGCTAAATCTTTTTCACTCCGGCAGGGATAAAGGTTAACTCAGCTGCGCAAACTAATTCATATTCAGCTGCACGTGGCCGTAAACTGTACTTTTTGTTCCTGACAAATATGGATATGGTGTTTGCTCTGAAAATTCACCATTTCTCATGCAACATCTTTCCCCTTGCTGTTTGTCTCAGAGATGTTGAATTTTGCTTGGCAGATGGACAGTGCAGGAGGGTGGCCTGGCTGCGTGGGAAAGAGTGAGTGCCCAGGATACGGGGTATCCTCTTTTCCTCTGAATTCTTGTGCAAGTTTTACTCATTTAATATGGTGAAATGCAAATGGAAAAAAAAGAAAAAAAAAGTTCTTCCAAACTGTTGAGCACAAAGGGAAGACATCCTCCAGTGAGAGTATAGACAGGACAGCGGTGGATACAGCCCCTGACAGAAAACTTGTTTCAAGTCATTTTCCAGCTTGGAGATTGGATTTAAATAAGGGACCTGTCAGGACTCAGAGCTGTTATTCAAAGGCGCAGCGTATTTTTTCAGCTGCCCTCTCTGTATCGCCATGTCTTTGCTCTGGATGTAAATCCCGGTGTCCAGGCTTTCCTAAATAACTGGAAGGAAGGACTCACCTTCACTCGACTGGTGGTTGTTACCAAACAGCATCCATCATGACCAGCGTGTCACAGGACTCATGGTACAATTTTTGGTAGCATTAATGGATGCATATCAGACACCTCTCTCAGTTACTCAGCCTGCTTTGCCACTGCATGACAGAGCTGGTTGAAATGGGTCTGTCTCAGTCTGGAAGTCACTCAAGGAAGAATTTTTCAAGGATTTGAAAATTTAGTTTTTAAAAGCTTCCCACTCTCTCCCAAAATCGGCAGGCTCTGGCACCCTTTTTTTTTGGAATTATCATCTCTATCCTATAAAAACTATGAAATGACCTACATAATGTCAGTCAGACAAACTGTTCTAAGAAATTTCTGCTTGATTCCGGGAAATTGTGGACAAACTCTCTATGTGAATATTTCATGTTGCAATGTCAGAAAATGCATGTATATATATATATCTATGTGTGTATAAACATATACATAGGAACATTTGCAAATCATTTCCCTTACTCTGTGAGCTGGGAAAATAATGAAGAAAAATTATTAGATAATATTATGCTGCTGGCCACAGAGCTGTTTCGAGATTATTATCCAGCCTGTTGCTCTCAGTACAGAAGAGCTGACTTTACATTCTGCCTGTTCCCAAACCCATCATGTTAAACACAGGACTAAACCACAGGCGCAGAACTGAGGAGCACGGGACAAATGGAAAAGCTATTCAAGAAACTGGCAGTTGACAACAGGATCTTGAAAAATGATTTCCTTTGGATTCAACAGAATTTCTTCTTCCCCGACTCCAGACAGGGCTCTGCTAGGAGACGGCTTGATCCACTGTGGTTGAACCAGCTGTTGAAATCCCAGCCAGCTCCTGAGCGAGCGAAAAACTAATCAGAAACTGCCTTTAGCAAGCTCTGCTTTCCTGAGCACTGCTGCCTCCTCGCCCAGGCAACGTGCTGCCCACCACCAAATCAACAGGCAGCTTATTCCTGCTCAGGCCTCGAGCCCGTGCCTCTGCCTCCTGGCCCCGCGCTATGCCCTGATTGCAAGGCATCCCCCATTCATTCAGCAGCACACCCATGCCTCCAAACATCATTGTCCCTTAGCACGGGGATCTTTCCACACTGGTAGAATCACACCTAATAGTTTGATGAGCCCTATTTGAGATGGGATGATCAAGGGGGTTTTGATGATGTTGAGGGTTTTGTATTCAGCCTTGTATCAGACTTCAACAGGTCAGCCCCTGAGGTTCTGTTGCAGCAGAGCATCTTTAGGATGCACGTCAGGGCCAGGGCACCATTTTCAAGAGCACCTCAGATGTGAGAGGCTTAGCTGGAAAGCTGAAGAAGTCTAATCTGAGGGTGCCTCTCTAGGAGTACCTTTATTCAATCATGGAAGTTCTCCTGATATTGGTACAGCTCTGTTGGAAAGGCTCGATGATCTAGTAGGCTAGTAAGATGAATGTGAGCCAAGTCATCCACATCAGGGGAAATTTTCTGATGTTCCTTGGTTTACCCACTTTATCCCTTTCTGCCAGCACAACACTATTGATCTAGGACCAGGGCTGTTTGCAGACCTGACCAACAGCACATCTTTGACCAAGAGACCAAGGGTCCAGGAGGCAGAGACTGCTCCAGGCTTTGAGTTGATGATGGGCAGCGTATTGCCTGGGTGAGGATGCGGCAGTGCTCAGGAAAGCAGAGCTTGCTGAAGGCAGTTTCTGATTAGATTTTAGCTCACTCAGGAGCTGGCTGGGAATTCAGCAGTATGTTACAAAACCTATTCAGAAGACCTCAATTCTGCCCACCTTAGTGTTAAGTATGGCTGCGCACCCTGAAGACCAGCACCAGCCCTAAGGCAGTCCTGGGTTCAAAGGCTGAGGCAGAATTTGGGCTCTTGAAGTACAGGCTCTCACTTCCATTAGTGTTTTCTGGAAATCCCATGCCCACGTCTTCACCTTTAATCAAATGAAAGACACTTCAAGGCAGTGGGATGACAAGGTGTGTCTGTCCTCTGCGCCATTGCTTGCAAGTCCGGTCTAGATATTTAGGTATAGGTATTTAAAAGAAGGATAGATGAGGTACTTGAGGACATGGTTTAGTGGTGGGATGGCAAGGTTAGGTTAGTGGTTGGGCTTGATGATCTTAAAGGTCTTTTCCAACCTAGATGATTCTATGATTCTATGATTCTATGATTCTATGATTCTATGAAAAGGGATCGGTGTTTCCCTGTTTGTCTGCCCACTCTGGCTCTCTACGCAAGTGTCCCTGCCATGGCAGAGTAGGGCACCGCAAAGCCACCCCATCTCTTCCAGCTGTACAAGGAGCCAGGCTCAAGCTTGACCTGCCATATGGCTCTGCTGCTAATCCTATGGAAACGGCAGAAATGCTGAGGCTGGATGCGTGGGTTTAGCAGTTTAAGCATAAGCCCAGCTAGGGCTTTTGCTGAAGTCTTGGCCCTGACATAACACCCAACACAAGGACACTTGCGGTTGGCACACTTGGCATCCTCCTGCCGCAGAGGTGGCCTCAGCTGCAGCCCTTCAGTGCTTCTTCTTGCTCACATGTGCTGCAAACTCTTCTCCGAAGATTAGATAAGAGGAATTGCCCATTTACTTTCATTTCAGTTGTGCGTGACTGGATCAAAGGATGTATGCTCTCTTTGCTTCAATTACGCATTTTGGTCTAATGTAGTCCAGATGGCTATTTCATCTCAGCCTTTATATTTATTCATGGCCTTTCTATTTAACTTTCCTAAAACAAATACTCACTTGTAGGCGTATATTAATTCAGGGGCAAGAACTGCCTCAATCAATATGTTGAGGTTAAGTTTCTATACCACAATAGGTCCTATGTACATAATTTCTGTTTTTATTACCCCACTGCTAGCCTCAAATATATGAGCGATTCCTTTAAAGAGTTTACTTTGGCTTTTTCCTAAATTTAAAGAAATTACATCTTCCCGATTATTAGATTTACAATATGCAGATATTCTTTCATTGACCTTTCAGTTAAGCCCTTCTGCAAACTTTGGCTGAATATTAGTACATTTACAAAAATACCAAGGAGCCCAAATGTTTGCCAACATGATATTGCACTGCCTCTGACCATGGCTTGCGTGTCCAGCAGAGGATAAAAATTGTGGCTGAATTTAAGCGCAATCCTGTGACCAATGTGTGAAGGCAAAGAGAGGAAAAGCTCAAGAGACCAACGAGACAAAATACTGAGACTTTTCAGTTTACGTCTACAACACCTCTTGGAGTGGAGCTGAAGGTTGGGGGCTGTAAGTTGACCCAGACGCTGCTGGTGGAGAACCGAAGGCAGCGCCCGGCAGGAGGTGCCCACGGAGGGGCAGTGCCCGGCTCCGGGCTCCGCAGCGAGGCAGGCGCGCGGGGCGGCGGGGATGCGCAAAGTCAGTGTTCAATCTGTCTGGCATTTGGTTTGGGCTCCTGGTCCTTGTTTGGATAAGGGGATTGCAATTCCTCTCGGTACACTTACAATAAGAACATCTGAAACTCAGCTGCAGCCAGGCAACAGACTTTCATTTCGGGTAATCTGATTTTAGCTTCAGTGATTAGCTGCTCCATTGTCAATGGCCAAATCTAATTGTCATTGTAGTTTCTCTTCTGGAGACAATATGTGCTAATGTCTTACAAGCAGGGTTTTGCTTCATGCCTTCTCTGCTAAGTAATGTCTCCCAAGGCATTCGCAAACAGAGTGGAGGTGATTTCAGACCTAAGCGTGATGAAGCTGGTAGCAATCACTGCTCAGTTTTTCTGTTGCATAAAATGGACACAGTGAGACACTTTTTAACATTCTGGACATTAATATTGGCCTGATAATCTTATATATATGACATATATCTATATTTAGCATTCCTAATATAAACATACTTTTCATGACATACATTAGAGGAAATTTTCCAGAACTGGATTCTCTGCAGCATTTTACACCTGTGTTTTTATTTGTGTGTGACTGCTCCAGAAATCAGTGTGAAACTGGGACTAGATGGGTCTCCCAAGTTTCATTGGAGATGATTATTTTTTTGTTTGTAAAACAGTTTCCTCTAGAGTTTGTTTGATTTAACAACACAAAAAAAAAGGATAGGGAAACAATTTATGACAGCTTTTCCCTCCCCTGCCAATCCTGTTAAATCAAAAAGCCGGTTAGAAATGTAGAGTTAACTTAAATACAAATCCTTAGCCTGGGAGGAAAGGGAGACAGCAATGATAGTATCAGAACAAGTTTCTTCTAATGCCACTTTCCTTTTGGTTGGACTTCTGCACTGAATGAAGCTTTAGGTTAAGATCTGTAGCTCAGCCTCCAGGCCCACTGACTGCTCCCGGGAGAAACTATTCCAGTCTTTTCCTTGGCTAGAAGCAGAAATAAAATGCTGTGATGGATGAAAGACAGGCTGCTCTGTTGCGTGCAGTGAGATAGCATTGCTAACGCCACATCTGTACAAAACAGCATCTGTACAGCACTGCTCAACAGCCTTTGGACTCTCCAACCCTGGAGCACACTTTGGGAAACCCTTAAAAGCCAGTTGAAAGTCACACCCATTCCATGCTTCAAAGAAAACCCCCAAAACCCACACGTGAGAAATCATGCGCTTTCCACTGAAATGACCTTGGACTAACTGGAAAAGCGGGAACAGTATGCAATCGCCCTCAATACAGTGGCAGAAGAGGTTGCCCCTGCAAATTAAAGTCCATCCATCTGTCAATATTACCCCAATTTCTAGGCCACTGGCGTGCTTGCTTATCCCCAGCTCTGAGCTGCGCCAGCCGCCGCAGGCAAGCACACGGGGTCTGCAGCTGCCGGGATGGACGGAGGCAGGACCTGCTGGGCTGGGCGCCATCCCCACCAGCCCACTGAAGTTTCTAGGTGGCCAAACCACTCCTACCCCACTGCTAACAAACCTGAACGAGGCCTCTTGTTTGTCTGTAACGAGGTGGGTAAGGCTGGGGCTGGCCTCAGGCGTGCGGACCTGGGCAGTATGTTCCCCATCAGCTGGGGACTGCTCTGCTTGCTCCCGTCCGTCCCCCCTGCCACGGGCAAGGGACCACCAGTCTCGGTGGCAGCACGTGCAGAGACGGTGTGGGAACAAGAGGAGAAGGAGGAGAGGATGTAGGATTTTGAAGGCTTATAAGATAGTCTTTCCTAAGGAAGGATAGGGAGATTGTTTCACTCCAAAACTCCCATTGGCAAAGGACTCAGCGGAGAGCGTTGGCTAGAAATGCAAACTGCAGCTTGGCTTCAGAGTCACCGTACTTCCAGTTGCTGTGGCTATAAGAAGAACTGCTAATTAGTCAATTTTCTGGGTAAACAATAAATACAGATGTTATGATAAAATCTGACCCCAAATTTGCTGGTTAGAATTTCAGTCCCTGAAATAACATCTTTGTGAACATGTTTTCCAGATCCCTTCCCAGACTTGCTCAGGCCAAACCACCCGGTACTTTGGAGGGCGTAGGCTCGCGCAGGGCCAGCAGCACGGGAGGACAGCGCAGCGTTTTCGGTTACTCTCACCAGTCCCCATGTTACAGCTGAAACCTTCTGCAAGAACTAACTCGGATGATAACTATTTGATGCATCCTGCACACACACCTGTAATGATCACATAGAAATTTAATAACCGTTAATGGTGCTGAAAAGAGGAGACAGGTTTCTTGCTGTTTGCTGTCACGCATATTGTCTTGGATTCGCTTTCTTTTATTGCTGTGATTTTTCTTTCCTCTGTTTTAACTCAGGCTCACAGTCCATCTCTAGCCAGACTACTGACAACTGATTTAATCGGTGTTATAGAGGTGAACTCTGAGAGGGTCTGATGGCAATACACGAGCTGCCTGGAGCTGGCAACCACTTGTAACATACCCCACTTAATTTTCCTTTTCTATTTATTTTCATAGTGTTAAGTGATGATGCTCTTCTTCATAAGTGGATTGTTTTGGGGCTGCAACAGGATGCTAGACGGTTTTGAGAGTTTGTTATTGTTTTTAATAAATATCACTGTAGTGCTAGATGGGAATTTAACTCATGGTGTGTGGGGTTGGAAACCAAGAGACCGTCAGTGCTACACACAGCTCGGCCGGACAGGCTGAGAGTCAATTCTTCTTTTGGGTACCTCTGTGTGGAATGAGACGGTGTGAGCACAGCACGAGGAGCTAGAGGCAAAGCAGGTCATTAGGAACCACGTGTAGGGTGCTGGGGAACGGACTCTGTGCCGGGCCAGCTTGCACCCGGGGATGGGTTTGACGACTCCTGCCAAGGTGTTGGCTGGGGAGAGCGATGTATGTGGGTGTTGCTGAGTCAGCGGTGTTACCAGCTCTTCTGGCATGAGATCAGTATCTAGGAAGCATTAATTTTAGCAACAGAAAGTGACTTTTGTGTTAAGGGGAAGTACATGGAGAGCTTTGAGTAAAAGACACATGACTACAAAGGGGGGTGATTACTTCTGAATTGTGAAATAAATGAAAGTGGCTCATATATTGTATTTCTTTGGTGGTACTTATAGACAGAAGTTGTACAGGAGCACTTGAGTTTCCTCTCTGGAAATGCAGTGGAGACCACAGGAAATCGCTAAGTCTAAATAAACAAGCTTTTTAACTAAATAGGAAAGCTACCAAGTCCGGACTCCTTGTGATCCCATTTCCCATTACATTCTGGGAACTGTTTGAAACTCAGGCAAATATCCTGAAACTCCAAGTAGCTGGAGCAAAGTGGACTGTCTCCGACTTCAGCACAGCTGCACGAGAACGCGAAGAAGGACTGAAGCGTTGAGTCATGCAGCCTTACTAATAGATATCTCGCCCAGCCTTCACAGCGTGGGATCTCAGATGGCTCTGACTACCCGAAATTTTGGATAGCAACTCTCCCATTTCCTCGCCATTTTCTCACTTCCCTTACCTTATTATCGAGGCTGACTTCACACTGCAGAGCTAATTGCTGCTGGCACGTTGGAATGTGGTGCTTGTCATGTGCCAGAAATGGCTGCAGCCAAGCATGCCTACTTCTGAGATCCCACCGAAATTACTTGACTCACCTTGGAAACACAGCAGGTAATGGCAGGATTGTATTAACTTAATACTGCCATGAGGGGAAAAACGAATCCTGGGGAGACAGGCACAAGAGGCTGGTAATAGCAGCTGCTGCCCACAAGGCATGTTGGAAAAATATCATGCTGAAAAAATGTTGTTTTAAAGCCATTTTATTCATTGGTTTCCTCATTGGAAATGTGAAAGAAGTGGAGAAAAATACCCTAGAATTAGAACAGAACTAGGCAATACTCAAGTTCAGGCATAAGAAGGAACCTTTTGCTACCATAGTGTGAGCAAGGATAGACTAAATGCCATCTCCAAAGGCTAATATCTGAAAACATCACTGGCCAGCATTTCTGTAGCTCTGCACAACACTCCAGAAATCAGCTGTGTGGTGCTGCCAGCTCTGGGAGCACAGCTGGTACTGTAGGATGGAAAAATATGAAGCCTATAGCTTCCTAGAAACTTGGGGCTCCCAGGTCACTGTGAAGGGGTCCAACAACTCATTAAAGTTCTTTACTAAACGGACCAAGCTCCACTGCCCTGACTAGGAAGCAGACTCACAGCCTCCATGCCCTTGGATGGCTAGGAAAGGACTTACAGCACTTGCCCAGGCTTTGCCTTAGTAGGCTGGAGCAGCCAGCCCCATGTGGTCCTCTCTAGTAAGAGGAGACTGGAGCAGCCAGAAAGCCAGTGGGGTGGGAATGCTCTTCAGGAAGCTCTTGAGGTGTCATTCCCCTCACTACCCAGGTCAAGGAGCTGCCCAGCTGTGCTGCATCTCCTGGGTTTCACTCCTCCGAAACCCACAGCGGGGACGGGAGGGGTGCATGCTGCCAGCTCCCGCCTTGCTGCGGGTCGGGATGTGTCTGGCACATGGACTGAGCCCCAGGAACTGAAGTCCTCCTGGTTTGGACAAGTGAGACGTGGCCTGCTGCTCCTGCCTTGCACTTTTTCTGGGCTTAGTTCATCCTTTCTGACTGCTGGTAGCCAGAATTGAACACGTACCTCTGGGTTACATCTTACCAGTGGCTTGAAAAATAGTATCGACAATTACCATTTCTACTGGAAATGTTTCACTGCTTACTGCACTGTCACAATGCATTGGTGATTTATAGCCTGACAGTAACTGTGGCACCTACACCTTTCCCTTCCTCTATTCTTTTTAACTCCTGGTTTATTGTAGGAATCCTCATTTGTTATCCCTGAAAACATGAATTCCTACTTTTCATTCCACTTCTTTAAGTCCCACCTGTTACCTGTGCCTTCAGAAGTCACCTCGCACTCCCCATCCAATATCCCATTCCAGCCTGGCATTATTCTGGAGCTCTGTGTCACAACCAGACTTTTTTAAGCCAATTCTGTGTTTTGTGTCAAGACCATTTATGAAGATATAGATAGATAGATAGATAGATAGATAGATAGATAGATAGATAGATAGATAGATAAAAACATCAGTTCTCAGTCTAGTCTCTTAATTCACCATTCATTCTTTTCCATTACCTTTTTCTTTTTCTTTCTCATTGAGATTTCTCATTGAGATCCCCTGTTCCCCATTTCAACAAATAATTCCCCTTGTGTCCTTCTATCAGTTGGTTCACTGAAGTCCAGACAGATGAGATCTGTGATCCATAAAATTTCCATCATCCATACAATCAGCTCCTTATTAAAGAAAAATCTCTATATCTACCATTTTATCCCATTTTCCAGTTACCTCCATGCTTGTAAATACTTTTCCCCACAAAATGTATTTTAAATTGTGCAGAGCCTTCCAGAACTGGACTTTATGGTGGTTAGGGAAATAGTCTGGGGATTATGTAGATTGTTTTGCTTTCTGCTCCCTTTTTAAATATAGGGCTTTCATTCTCTTAATTCTCAAGCTGTCCAGTGCTGTTCCTGATGTGAGGGATTTACTACGACTCATCACTATCAAATCTTTGCTTTCTCAGAGCAGGTTTTGGAGGAAATCTTGAGCAGACTGAGGTCTCCGAGTATTGCTTCTCCCCTGATACACCATGTTATTTCATGATGACACGGGAGGCTAAATGATGCAAAAGGTGGATAGACTGAGCACCTGGGATGAAAGCTTGGAGGAGATGTCTACACCCTGCAGGGAGAAGACCAGGCACGGTGCTGACAGGGTGGGTGGGAAAGGGCACAGCTCTGTCAGGGTGGCACAGGGCCAGCAGAGAGGCTGTCCCAAGTCACCTTCAACTATCCACCTCTTCTGCTGGTTGTCCTGGGCTGAGCTGTGCTGGAGACCGACGTGCCTGGCTCTGCGCCGTCCCGTGCAGTACGTGGCCGTGGAGCTGAACGAGAGCAAGTCTCTGGCTCTGACAGGGAGAAAATGAGTTCAGGCCTTAAAGATGACACTGGCAGGTCACTCTTCCTTTGCGGAAAGGAGCTTTGATGTACAGCTGTCTCTCTGTCCAGTTAAGAAGCAAGGCTAATGAGGGCTGTCCTGCCGGAAGGGTGCTGGCCATTGCCCGAGACACTGCAGAGCCCAGAAGCCCAGCTCTGGGGATGGACCCGATGGGACTTGACTGACATTCACCTACACACCCCGCAAACCCCTGCGGAGTCAGTCTCTCCAGAAACTTTTTAAAGAGCTGGATCTTGACATTGATTTCAAAGGGGGTTTGAATCACTTGCAATTTTGTCTTACAGACACGTTATGCTTGAAGGCAGAAGTGTCCACGAGGGTTGTTCAAATGCTATTTTTGCTTCTGCAAACAAAGGAACCCTTGACACTAAATGAGTGACTATATCCCCCAAGTATGCTGGCCTGTCTAAATATGGAGATATTAGTAAGCATTTATTTTCATTGTCCGAAAAAGGAGGAATTACTGTTTCCATTTTTTTTCCCTAAATTTTAATGGGAAGAGGAAAAAAAAGACCTTTGGGACAAGGACACTTTTTAATTTTCCCAAGAATAAACACTTCTCTGTATGCAATACTGGCCGTGCTTCTGCAACAAAAATATTCTTTCAGGATATTTTGATTATGTCCCTTGAGGGGGACATCATCATCAGCTGTTTTCCAGATGTTTTGGTCTTTCTTAATCATACTTTCTCACTAGCCATGAGATCCGATTCAAAGCTGACGAACCTCATTCCATCCGGCACAGCCTTTCTGAGTCCCCAGGAAGTGTTTGGTTTTTTTCAGCTTACAGACAGAAATTTAATTAAAAGATAAACTGAAATAAATCTATTTACAGTGTGGTTATACGTACGACATGCCATTGGCAGTCTAGAGCTACCAGCATTGCCTGTAGGAGACATAAGTTCAGGGGTTTCTCTCATGTGTTTTATGCATCAGATTGAACTTTATAACTCTGTCTCAGAGAATGCAGGGCGCCTTGCTATCTTGAATACTTGCTATCATCAGAAAATGTCCTCACCTTGCTGCCCACCTCTTTGTCTAGGTCATTCACGAGTCTGTTGAACAGCAGGTCCCAGCACAAATTGCAAAATCGTCTTGGTGACCTTCCTCCGTTGCAGAAAGTTATGTTTTGTTTCCTCTCTTGTAACCAAGCCTCCAGATTCCCCAGGGCTCTGGTGAGGAGTTGTGTCAGAAGCCTTTGGTCAAGGAGCCCTGGCAAGGCGGTCTGATTCTCTCCATCTGCAAAGAGTCAGTGTGCAGCCAACTCCACCAGCTCCACAATGCAGAGATCTGCCTTTACCCTGAACACCAGGCTTTGGCTTTTAGACTGAAGGTCTCCATCAAAAAGACTGTTCTCCACATTGTCCCACTCTCTGAGTAGTCACTTATTCCTGCACGTAATAGAGGTGAACTGCTCCTTAATCAAAACCCTACCCTCCACATCCATTTCCTTTGTATAATAATAACTCCTCATTGTATATTTCTGCTCTTAAAAGCAAATTGGCTGTGCGTGTCTCAAGGAGTTTATGCAGGGCCTTGTTTGGTGGGGTCCGAGCTGTGAACGAGGCCGCTGGCATCCCCCCGAAAGCCTAACATGCAGATGACAGCCCTTCTGTGTGACTCAGATCGTGTCTGGCGTGCACATTGCCATCCTGACATTTCCTTGCTCCATTGAGAGATATATTCCCCAACTAGTAAAACAAAATGTATGTTTTTTTGGGGAAAAATTAAGCTCTGACTATTTCTAGAAAAGCAAGTTGGGGATTTTTTGAAAAGTAGGTTTTTTCTCATTGCTTTCTGTAAAAAAATGAAATATTCATTGTTCTTGCATTATTCTTCCAGGAATCTTTGTTTTGACGCATGTTGGGTTCAATTAATTTCTTTTGTTTTCGTTCATAAAGGCCCAAGTCTTACAAACACCTGAGCATGGCAGAGCCTTATGGGGAGTGGACACATGCAGCTTTGTACACACTTTTAGTGTCTGTTAGCTTCCTGGAAACACATCAACCAATGTTTTTATTTTCTTTCAAAAGGGAGGAAAAACAAAAGATCTTATTTATCTGGACATGAAAATAAATATTTTTTAAATGGATGCCAAATGTCGGGCTAGCAACCTTGAGAGCTTTGGTCACACCTCCCAAAAATGCAGATGAAGGGAAAACTCTCTAAGAAGTTTCTCCATGTTTTATTCTGGATCTTCCCAGTTACCATACTCCTGGGATTTGCAGTTTTGGGAAGAAGGATGTGATATGGCCCCTTGGCTTCGCAGAGCCTGAGAGCGCACAAGGTGTCCTTTTGCCGGACTGAAGACAAGACCTACCACCTCCTTCCCACTCCCCCGTCCCCCCCGCTGTGCAGAGCACAGCAGAGCAATCACAAGTCAGGCTGAGGTCAGGATGCTGTCAGCGTCCCGGGATGAGCTGAGAAACCCTGGGGATGACTATAGGTACCCGTGTGCCTGGGCTGGGGAACTGGCTGGGAAACGCAGTCCTGCTGGGCTGGTCTCAGCTGATGTGGCTGCTCGTGTTTCTCTTCTTTTCCTCCACCTTGTGTAGACACATGTGAATGCCTTCCCAAGGGTCGTTACTAGCCTGTTCTGAGCACAGACATTGTCAAGGTTTCATTTTCCTCATCCATCCCATTGTTTCTTTCTCTTGAAACATCCTTGGCATTTTGCTACTGCACAGGGGTTGTGATCCCATCTGTTCTTACCTTCTCCATGACAGAATCAGAAAGAAGAAAAGACCTAAACACCAAAATTCTCAAAAATATAAAGTGGAATAATCATTTTTCTGCCATTTATTTTTGTCTCCAGTCTACCACTGCTGTGGGAGGAGAAGCCCGCAGAAGTGAATGGTAGAGTAGGTGGATTAAGCGAGCCTGTGTGCAGTTCCCGTCACTGCTGACCCACCTCCGGGGGCTGCAGAGTCAGAAAGGGAAGTTTTTCTGATGTGGGAATGTCTGAAATTGTTTGGGCACCTGCTCACATGCTTCCACAAGTCTCGGTTAGGGAGAGAAAGAACTGTAAACCACAGGAAGAAAACATATACAGAGGAAAGTAAGAATTGCTGGTTTTTGGGGTTTTTTTACTTTTGCAAAGGAAGTAGATGGAGGTAAGTGAAGAAGGGAATGCAGTTTCTAATTTTTTGACATTTGATTATTCAAGTCCATAAGAAGTACAGCAAAAAACTAACCTGCAGTTTAGCAGAGTATAATGCTGTTATTCCATAGGAAGTACAGACTGTTTATTTGGGTGCTATCTCTTTCTGATTTATAACTCCCATGTAAACTCTGCATAGACTTCATAGAGCAGGACCGTGGCAGGTTCAAAGATTAAGGTCTTTACTACTCATTTACATTAAAACAAACCTCATGTTTGCCAGGGGCTGCCTCCAGTTTGTTTTCATAAAGAGGAAGCACAGTGAACTTCTTCATTGAGACTTCACTTACTATCTTCCTCATTTTATTTCCCCTTCATCTTAAAATAGACCTTTTAGGCTGAAAGTACATGGTTCCACTTTGTACATGGAAAGCATAACAGAACAGTGTGAGAGGAAATGTAGGAGCTAGTCCAGAATGACGCAAGGAAGAAAAAAGCTTCAGCTGTAACTGCTGAACCAGCCAGGATGTAAAAATAATTTCTCTACTTCAAGCTGAAACGAAAATGTAACTGAAAATATAATTTCTGGGCAGCATAAGCAATAGTCCTGGGATCAGTTTTTAAAAAAAAAAGGAAATTGTTTAAATATATGAAGTTTGTGTAAGGAGCTGTTGGAGGGCAGACAAGAAGAAATTATTTGCTAATTGTGCCATACATATTAGAAGTTGTCCTCATTTATTCTAGCCACATACATATGCACTGCTTTTTTTACTATGAAGAGCTATTTAGCCCACAGAGAACCACATTTCAATGTGCATGCATTGTAAAACCACTATAGGAAGAGTGTTTAGTGAACAGTTAATGATTTCCTTAAAAGGCTAATACAGTTAACAGTTGAGAGGATGTACAGCTAAATATGGCCCTTATAAAACTTAGCAGATTCCATTAAAAAACAGACGTGCAGGAAGTGTCTAGTTCCTATTAGAACTGATTGTACACAGTTGCATGGGAAGAAATAAATTTAGTGTACAGAATTTTACATTACATCCTTTGAAAGCACTGAAATTCTCTGGGGTCCACGATCTGTTCATCTGGTCCACATATACATGCATACACACACAAACAATTAGCTGGCGTGCAATTGCTTTAAAGGAAAATATGCATCTAAAAGTCAGAGCCTACACATCCTGAAGCAAATGGCAATGTCCTACTGACTGCAGCAGTCCTGGGTCTGGTTGCACCCAAACCCGTAAGTTAGGCTCTCCTCTGACTGATACTGCGCTCACTCGGGGGACTCCAAGGAGGGGGAAATACATTCCCGTAATTGCTGTGTTTGAAAAGTCATTCCATTCTCTTCTTTGATCTAATTTCCTATTTTGGACATTACAACAGAGCTAATGCTAAAATTTCCATCATTAGAGTCGTCATTTATTATGAACAGCAACTATGCATTTAGTCTCAAGTTAACCAATTTTATGGGATTCTGAGTTTTTATTTTTAAGGTATTTTCAAGGAAAAGATCTGGAGTCAGAATCATTTAGCATTGAAAAGCAGCTCTTCACAGGAGCCTGAAAAACCTTTCTCAACTGTATTTGAAATGATTTTTTAATTGATTTGCAAGGACATCAGGGAATCAATTTGCCTCTAGCCACAGCCCTGACGCCAGTGGGTAAAGCCAAAGAAATGACCCGAAGAGTATCAAGACAAATCCCTGATGAAATCCAAGGCAAAATTCCCTACCAGAAAACTAAAGAACTGGACTCAGAGGATGTTCATGGACCCAAGCCCAAGTTTGCCATTCCCCAAACAAGACTCACTTCCCATTGACACTTGGTGAGGCTCGCGCCTGTGCTGTGAGGATGTCCCAGCTGGGTTCGGGACCTGGGAGGAGGGAGGTGTCAGCTGTTTGGGCCACCCATGGACTGTGTGGGCTCTCAGCTTTGGGCGGTGGCTTGGGCTACTCTGCAGTCCATGGTGGGGATGAGACTCGTGCAGGGCTTCCTCACTCCACACACTGCCCTGCGGCCTGGGACCTGAGGAGACATCAAGGAAAGAAACATTTAAAACCAAATATCGTTGAAACCTCTAACTCTGCAGCACCCCAAAATAATCCCCATCCTTTGGTGCTCTGTTCGTCATGAGGAGAGAGGTTAAAAATTGAGATCGACAGAAGAAAGCAGCAGCTATCGTACCATGGAAAAGTCCTTCTTTGGCAGGTTGATAGCTACATATCTCTGGTAGTGATATTTTTTCATATTCTAAGAAGAAAATTAAACCAGTGTGGCAGATCCATCTGGGCTTGCAGTACCAGTAAAGCGAGAGGGAAGTGTAGAGTATCACTATTGTGAAGAAGAAGGTTTTAAAAAATGAAAAGAGGACTTTTTCATTACAGGGTCTGGGTTTTATGTTGTATTTTTATTACTACAGATGGTTTTGTGTGGAATACGGTGGCTATCCTGCTGTGTTGGAAGAATTATGTTCAATTTAAAAGCCTGAATTTCCAGTCTACAGGGTTTGTATGAAATAAATAAAGTTTCTCACAGGAAATGAGCAGAACTCTCTTTGTGGCACACAGCATTTACAAATCATTGATTTGTTATCTGATATTTAATGGACTATCTGGCATCAAGAATATGGAGACAAAAAGTGAAATTAAACGAATTACACTCTCCAGTACCTGCTACCAAGGCAGAATTAGTCTTTTTTCTGACCAGAGGTGCTGGCTCCAGCCATGCCTTGTTGGTTCCAAAGCCCATTAGCTGGCATATGGGGTTGTCTCCATTGGTGTCCGCTGGCTTTGGTACAAGCCCGCACAGCAAAGCCTCCATCCACAGCAGGGCATGAGCAGGCATTTCTTTAAAACGACGTTACTTCAAAGCTCTGGGAACACGCTATAGTATGGGAATTCAAAGCAGCAGCAGAATGTTATTGAACAGCATGCCTAACACATTGCTGGTTTTTACCATGTGGTAAATGTTAAACATTATTAATAAATATTATTATTTACTATGGATTTCAAGAGTCCCAGAGAACCACAGGAAAAGAGCAGCAGCAAGTTTTCTGATGTTCTTGATAAATGTTTCCTTACAAAGCTTAAACAATTCTCCTGTTTAATACTACCAAGCAACAGAAATGTTCAGTAAGAGGAATACGTATCATTTTGGACAGTGTTGCTTGGAGAATTCCTCAGCTGAATTTATCTGTCAAGAACAGAGTATTGCCATGTTAAAAGGATGACCTCCCTACATGAGGTAAGCCATGTTACTTCTTGGGACATCAGTAGTTTGGAAAGAAATGTTAGTTTTACCCATCAACAGCAGCACCAAGCTTTTAATGAGCAAGCTTGACTTCACAAATAGGACTGGCAGCCCATGCGAAACCAGCGGAATCCCCAGCATCTCTTGTCCTGTCCCTTTTCCAACTCTCTGTTGAAGCACTTGGGCTAACAGTCACTCTGCCTGCGACTTCAGCATTGTCCTGAGCTGGCGTGATACATTTATGTATTTACCTATGTAAAAATAGAGGCAGGTTGTAGAGGTGGTGCTTAGAAACCTCTTTTAGCAACAGAATTGGCAGAGATCTGCTTCTGCTGAGTCTGAGCTGTCACTGCTTAGCAAGGGTGAACATGAGCTGCTGCACAAGATGGCAACTAGTTCTAGCGTGACTCTTGTAGAGCTGTCACCATCTTCTTCCTTCCCCTTCCCAGCCGAGCCAAAAAGCCACTAATACTGTCGTTTGTACAACAGAAGTCCTAGCACATATGAAAAACATTATAATTTGCCATATTTGCCCAAGATGTCAGTGGGGGCTCAGGAGTTTCTTGGCTCTTCCTCCCTTCTGTCTGTATTTCTGATGGGATGCAGGCTGCTCGTCCAAGGGCAAGCAGCAGCTGCCCCAGTCTCTCAGCAGTGCTACTGCCATCCACAGTCCTCTGTCATGGCTCGGACCTGCGAGGTTTCCCCGATGTCATTGGCAGGGAGTTCATTTGCTCAGTTCTGTAACGTCACGTCACATCATGTTCCCAGGCACAAGGACATCAGTGGCCACAGCTGTCTCTGAAGCCTTCTCAGCCAGAGTGCCTGTCTCAGCAGCATTTCCTCCCCTCTTGGAATCTGGAGAAATTGACACTTTGCCCACCCAAAGTGCCATCCTCATACAGTCTGAGCAAGGTCCCCCAAGGACTTTCTCCTCTTCAGTGCAGGAGATGTCCATCTTCTTTCCAGCCGATGGTTTGTTCATCCTGTCTTGCATCATTCTCTAATGCTTCAAGCCAGCAGTCCTCTGAGCAGACACGGCAGCCATCCCCCAGGCTCATGTCATGTTCTTCACAATGCCCTTGATCTGTGGAGAACCTGTTGTGTCCCTTCTGTTTCCTACAGCTCCGTGTAGGGCAATGTGGCTTTTCCCAGGGTATAAGGTTTGGTGCCATTTCTGCCTGCAATCCCACTTCAGGCTCCCCAGACTTTTCTGCCTGGTGCCTCTTTTCTGACAGCCCTCTGTAAAGTGAAGTCTGCATTGAATGATTTCCTTTGCCTGTCACAGGTTAAACCTGGTGCTTCCAGCGCCCTATTATGAATATCTTCAAGACACAGGTCCTCTTGGTGATGGGGATCAGAAGAAGCCAGGAGAGGTAGGTTTTATCTTTATAGCAAGGACTGAAGAAAGAAATTGTATTTGTCAGAGTTGAACTGTCTTTTTCTTGCAGCCACTTTTATATAGTAATGCAGTGATGTGTTGAGACCTGTGTTGGTGCACCACCACGCTATTGTGTTAACACCATCAAAGAGCTATCAGACAGTGGTCTTCTCTGTAGCTGTAGTGGATCAGGGCATGGGTCAATCCTCCAGGAGATGCCCGTGTTACCTGCTAGCAGCAGGAGCTGAGGGAGGCAGCCTGGCAGCTCACATTGTCTCTTAAGAGCACACCCTTGGGCTGCCTGCCTAAATGACCCTTAGACAAGGTTTAGGATGATCCAAGTAATGTACTCCTACTACATCTTCATGGGTGTCCTGGTTTCAGATAGCATAGAGTTCATTTTCTTCCTCGCAGTTGGTATAGTGCTGTGGTTTGGATTTAGGATGAGAATAATGTTGGTAACGTGCTGATATTTTTAATTGTTGCTAAGTAGTGCTTATGCTAAGTCAGGGACTTTTCAGCTCCTCATGCCCTGCCAGCGAGAAGGCTGGTGGTGCACAAGAAACTGGAAGGGGGCACAGTTGGGACAGCTGACCCAAACTGGCCAAAGGGATATTCCTTACCATATGATGTCATGCTCACCATATAACTGGGGGGAGTTGACCAGGTGCAGGACAGCTGCTTGGGAATGGGCTGGGCATTGGTCAGTGGGTGGTGAGCAATTGCATTGTGCATCACCTGTTTTGTATATTTTACTACTACTACTACTACTACTACTACTACTACTACTACTACTACTATTTTCTCTTCCTTTGTCGTCCTGTTAAACTCTCTACCTCAACTCATGAGTTTTACTTTTTTCCCTTGATTCTCTCCCCCATCCCACTGGAGAGCGGCTGTGTGGTGTTTAGCTGCCTGCTGGGTTAAACCACAGCAATGGGAAGAACGTTCTCCAGCAGCCGCAGCAGGCAGCAAGGTGGCCCATCTCTCTCCCAGACTAATCCACCAAGATATTCCTAAATGCCCCCACAATTCACCTAGACCCTGAGGCTACTATCCTCTATCTTTAGCATACAACCACTGTTAGCAGGCCTCTTGTACCTATGGAGATGGGTGATACCTTCTCAGTTATTGATTTGGGAAAGCTATGAGACCACAAAACACCTTCTAGAGGGCTGTTTTCCTCAGAAAGGCTCCAGCAAAGCAGGGATGCAGCCAGGCCTCAACCAAGCTTGGGACACCTATGCCTGGATGGAGATGCTAGGTGGTAGGCAAGCCTGGAAGATCACACAGAGGGCTTATAATCATGCCTTTAACCCCTTGGGAACCGGCCACAGTGGAGGGGGGAGATGTTGAATAAAGCAGTTATTGTAAAGCCAACAAATCAAATTGCCCATCTGAAAACACCTGTGAAATGGGATGAGGAGGAGAAGGTGCTGGCCACTGGTGGCGGTCCATATGACAGAGGCTGTTCCAGTAGCTCAGTCTCTGGGACTTGGAGTTCCCTGAGGAACTCCAGGAGGAGGATTAGAGCAGCAATATCTGAGGTCCCCCCAAGAGATGGTATCCAAAAGCCAGACCTACATGCCACCATGGGTCTCCACTGGCAGTTTAGTTGAGATGGAGGTTGGAAACTAGGATGTGGTGCAGCAGTAGGCCCTGACTCTCATAGCAGACATGTTGACTGTGCATAAAGTGTGGTCATCTCTTCTGTCTTCGTCTTATTTTTATATTCACTCTCTCTTAATCCCTGACTAGAGACAACCTTTGCTAGACTGGGAATATAAATGCATATTTTTACGCATATAAATTCAGGGCCAAGGAGTGTGGCCATGAAAATGGAGACAAACAGGACAAATCATCACAAGCAAAGAGACGGGACCCCCACTCAGCTCCTCAGAGGCCACTGTTTCCCAAGGTGACTAACTGAGAGGGAAGAGGCACATCCCTCCAGCCACTCTCCAAACGTGCCCCAGGACCGGCAGCAGCATCGGCCCTCGCCCCAGGCTGGCCAGGGCTCCTCTCCTTGCAGCAGCCACCCGGCCTCGGTGTCCTCAGTGTCCTCGGTGTCCTCAGCCCCCTGTGCCCGGCTCCTCGCACCTGAGCGCGGGCAGCAGGAGCAGCACTTCGCCTTTACACTTCAGAGCCTGAGCGCACACGAGGTGTTGAGGGTCTCCCTCAGGGAACTGCTAATAACATTAATGGGCGAGAAGTGGCTCCAAGCGGAAAATAGCTGCAGCAATGCAAATTAGAGATAGATCAGGCACTAAGGTGATGCAGCTGCACCTCTGGACCTTGTCACCCACACTGAGTCCCCAGCGAGCACGTCAGGTACAGTCCTGGCTAATTACCAGTGACATCTGGGCTTAACATGGGTCAAGCCCTAGCCCTGCCTTTCTCAAAACAGGCTTAATAATTATTAACTTCAGGCTGGATGAGGAGAAAACAAATGTTAACTAATAACCTTGATTTCCTAGTATTGCCAAAAACTTTTTTTTTTTTTTTTTTTTTTTACATTAGCTCTGCTTGACTTTCTATTTGCCTGGGAAATGCCAATTGGATGCTTTGCCCCCTTCCTGCAGTTTTATACTGAGGGAAGGACAGAAAATCTAGAGTGATGAATCAACGATGCAAAGTGAAGTCGGAGATGTGCCTGAGTCAGTGCCGATGGAACCGGGGCTTCTTTTCTTCCCCTTACCTTATGAATTAATACACCATCATGTCAGTTCAGTTGTAACTAAACTGGCTTCGCTTCTTCCTATTTTTTTACGACGCACTCTGCAGTGCTTCGCGTAGCCTGAGGGTCTCGAATGGCACGTAAATGGATATTGCCCTGCAAGCTGCATTCTGCCATACAATCGCCATCGTCTCCTAAGTCTTAAAAGCCAGAGCACGATGTGAATTATAGGCTTTTCTTCTCCATGTGGGGCTCACAGCTTATAGTCCTAAATTACATTTTGTCAGCCTGCTAACAAAGCAAGATAGAAGACCATTAAAAATAAGCTGTGGTTATGTAAGCATTCATGAGTGTCTAAATATTAATGTCAGGACTCTGCATAATGGAAGTGCTCTAAATAATCCTTTTTAGCCTTTGTAGTTTAATCTTTATTCATATTTTATCCATTAGTTACCTTTAAATAGCATGGTTCTTTTGATAAGTAAGAGGCTGTGAATAACACTCACTGAAAATTCAACATTCTTGTCTTTCACTGCTGCAGTTGAAAAAGGACTGTATTCCTGGGGCCGCTTGGTCTTCGGTATTTTAATTGCAAATGAACTACACAACCTGCAGTAGTTTAAACAAAAACAAAAACAAAACAAAACAAAAAGCAAACATCCCAGTGCCCATCTCCTGCCTCTATCTATCGTCAGCAGAGGTATTTGAAATCTCAGCCCACTCGCATTATCAGCACTTAACTCATACCACTTTTATCCATGGTGTTATTTACCAGCTTCCAAAGCTTACCAATAAAATGCTGCCCTCAATGATGTCAAGGTGATGAGATAACATGATAAAAGGCAGGAATGAGAAGCTTTCATGCTGTGCCTAACTAGCTGCCAGTGTCCACAGCCGATCTATTGTGCCAGCAAATTGCCAGGCTTGGCTGGAGGCCCCAGCGGTGGGCACCGTGTACGCTGGAACATCCAGCCGCGGAGGAGGAGGGTTTCATTTATCTTACAGGCTCTGAATAAGGTACAATCCCCCCTAGCCCTCCATTTCTCAACAAATGCAGCGAGAATTTCATTGCTTCAATGTTTTGTAAATAACTGACTATATCAGCTGGTTATAAAGTTTTGAAATCTGTTTCCAAAACGCTCAGTAGTTTGTTTGTTAATTTAGATTGCACTTACTTAAATAAAAATAGCCAAGCAAGAGGGATTGAAAAACTACAAGAGAGCTGCCAGTGGGAGAAATTGTCTCAGTTTAACTCCCTCTGCCATCCTTGTTTAGGGCCATAGCCTTTCTCGTGTCCCCCCAGTGCCACGGGAATCCCTCGCAGCCAGATGCAAAGTAGCTGTGGTTAAGGAATTCCTTGCCATTAGATTTATGGACAAAGATATTTTCTAGGTTGAGACACAGTCTCATGTCTCAAGATCCTGTTGGAAAGCTTTGCCATTGTGGTTGGGTTTCTAAGAAAGTTGTGACAACGCTACACGCTGAGGAGAAAGCACTGCACGCTGGTGCCGAATGATTCACAGCGTCACGCTGGAGCCTGTTGCAGAAATAGCTACTGGTAGCAGAGAGCATCCCAAACTCTGGCCTACAAAGCAGATCCTACAGCGTGAATCACGTGGGAGTGATCTTCTCTGCTTACTTCCAGCTGCTCAATTGCTTGAAAGGTTTCTAAAAATATGATTATTGCTCAATATTACCCTTATATGTAGTCTTTCTGCAATATCATCTTGCAAGCTGTATGGGGAAATCCTCCTACGCATGTGACAAAAATATTTGATAACTCTTCAGAATCTAAATTTTCCAGTGGAGGCATTCACTTACCCTATTTTCAACATATCCTTCATAGTTTGTTCACAGGAATGTGATCATTAGCTCATCAATGAGGTGAAGAGGAACCTTCAAAAGAAAACATACCCAAAGCCTCACTTTTTGTTAGCCCCAAAACGCGCTGGGGGTTCCTGCGGTGCAGGGAGGGCTCGCGGGGAGGACGCACTGCCAAGCTCTGCGCATCCACAGCCCCGAAATCCTGCTGGGCGCTGGACCTGCCCAGCCCTTGGTGGGAAGAAGGGGCACGATGCGTTGCTGCCCTGCCCCACAATGCTTGGGATCAATATCATCCTTTTTGGGGAAATAACCACACGGGTGGCTGGTTTTGTGTTATATCAGGACTTCTGTTGGTAGTAATAACTTTAAATGACAACATGCATTTTCACTCTTATTATCCAAACTCTCTAGAGCACCCCAACGTCCTGAATTAAAGCAGAAATAATTAGGTACCATCGCAGTGTCTAAATGTTACTTGATTTTGAACACCAATTTTAAGGAAATCAATGGCAAATAAAAATTCAGCGCTCTGATTTTTTCTGCCGAGGTTTTGGGGCTGCTAACTGAGCGCTAAATCAAGGCAACATTCAGAGGTTTGGTACCATAATGCATGACACTAAACATTTTTTTCAGTCTTTGCAGAGGGGTTGCAAAATGATATATTTTCACAGTAAAAGCCTAGAAACTGTTGGTGCATACAGTATTTGCACAAGGTTAATATTTTCTTTTTCTGTTTGTGCATCTGCACGCACCCCTACACAAACGTGCACAAGTGTGCGCACAACACACAAGGCTAGTTGGTGAAAGAAATGGAAATTTTTAATATATTTTTTAATACCCTGGGTTCAGTTTGCTACAAACAGTGGAATTATTTTACTGACAATTTGACAGTATTTGGACCACTGTCGATGCCTACAGAAATCCCGTGGAAGTTTGATGAACTGTAGAAGAAATGTGTCTTCGCAGCAGAACGGCATTGTTTGCTGTCTGCCCTTCTCGCCTCTTCTCTTTAAAATACTTCAGCCATCTAATCCGGGATCAGAAATGACACTGTGTCACTTAAATTGCCAATCCCACAAAACAAGTCCTGAATAGGGAGCGGCTGAAACAAAAAAAAAGTTTGTGCACAGTCCGTAATCTGCAAATCATCTGTCCAAGCAATTCAGTGACCACTTACAAATAACAAATATGTTTGAAGAAATGGGTGCGGGCTCACACACTGACCTGCTAACCACCATCCAGGAGGAAGTGTTCACAGCCCCCGGCAACAACTGCTTTATTATCATGGAAAAAAGGAGTGTGGTACCTAGGAAATACTTCTAGGGGAGTCTGCAGTGACCTCTCTGGGTTGCCTAATATTTTGAATTGAGCAAGGTTTTTGTGACCATCTCCTACGAAGCTCTGATACCGCCCCGATGTGCCCCTGCCTTGGGGAGCAGGGCTGCGGGAGAGAGGACAGCCAGCCGCTACACGCTTCGACGCAGTTGAAAGCAGAGGAAGGACGATGCTCACCTTCTAGATGTTTCCAGCACTGGACAGGAAATTTTGCTGTGAAATGCTGGCAAAAGGTACCAGAGACCTTTGCACGGGGAGGGATGGCGAGGGGGGAGATAAGCAGGCGGAGGTTCAGGGATGCGGCCATGGGAGTGAGAGCTATCCCCTAAGCAAGGGCTGAGGCACTGTGCCTTCCGTGTGGCTCTAACCCACGCCCCAGGGCAAGGAAACTGCTCACTTTCTTATCACCGTGTCTTACACACGGCCTGCAAAAAGCCTGTGTGAAGAAGCATGGAGTAGTCCATTTTTCATCATCTGCTGTACGCATGTCAGAATAAGCTTTAGTTCTTTTCTGGCTTCCAGGTCATGTTAAAAAAAACACAGTGAAAGTGATTGCTGAGCAAAGGCAGAACCGGAGCGAGCTACAGGGGGCTGAGGGACTGTGAAAAATGAATGGCATCCCTGCCCTGCTACCCAGCTTGAGTGTGGGCTGCACGCCACCGCTGGGTTCTACCAAGTACAATCACTGACCAGGCATCACATCATTACACATTTTCCATCTCCCTTAAAAAAAAAAAATAAAAAAAATTTGCTATTTTCTCTTTGAAATCCTTGGAAACCCTGCTAGAATAAACTCTCTAATCCTGTTTGAACAAGTGTGATTTTATATTCTCTGTGTTTGCTTTGCGTTGCATTACAAACTCCCATAGTCACTCACTTGGAAAAATGCTTGTGGCTCAAATACATTGAATAGCTAAAAAAACCCCACTGTTTACTCTTCTGAATGAATTAAAAGCATTTTATTTAAAGTGTTTACAAAATCTTCTATATGTAATAGGAATTCACTGCAAAGTCAGAACAGCGCTTTTAGGACTTTTTGAAATTGTTGCCGAGTAATCATGGTAATTTGATTATGCTAGCAAGACTGTTTAAAAATTCAGGAAATTGGGTCTCTATTCAGAAAAATGAAAATAGGTTGTAGGAAAGGGCATTAAATGCTACAAGACGTTCTGCTGTAAGTTGCCAGATGTTCCCATGCGGTGCACTGAACGTAGTGAAACGTTTTGATTGAGGATTGCGACACACTGTACAGAGTAATCAAACCGCCCTTGGGCAATGGGATGAAACTTCTCGTACCTCGCTGGAATTATCCAGTGCGGCAAGTTCCCGTAATCTCCTGGCTCAGTGCATGGCAGCGGCTCACACAACCGATTCAGTGCACACGTTCAGAGTTTGTCACTTTGGGTTTCATCAGCCTGTGCATGTGCTTGGCAATAGATATCAGTTCTGGACAAATGCTGCTCATGGGAAGTCTTGTTTATGTGACTGCGTGTCCTGTGCCTTGAGTTTGCCTTCGGTACCTGCCCTGCCTGTGTGCAGGAGCCATTTAAAATTAAAATTGCTGTGAAATAAGTCCTGAGGAATTTGGCTTTTATTGCATTTTTCACATTTGGGGTATGGAAAACTGCAGTGGAAATTCATCAGCTGGTAGCAACCACACAACCACGTTGCATAGGTAATTTTGGGCACAGCAGTTCTGGTGGCTCTGGATGCCTCTTTCAGCTTGTTTAACAGTCAGGAGGAATTTTGGTGACATTGCTGGGGTTACACATTCACTCTTCTTTTTTTAAGAAATGCCATGGGATTGATCTCTGACCTGGAGGATGACACAGAGGCGACCTCCACCTCCGACCTCCCTTCCTCCAAAAGGCCCAGCTGGATGACGGTTGGAGAAGCAGCCCGCCAGCCCTGGGCTGCTCTCTGAGTGCTGCCCTCAAGCACAGCGATCTTGAAGCAAATTTTCCCACTTGCCTATGCTTCAGTTTTAGTAGCAGATCTACTGATTCAAGCCAGCCCTTTACCCTGATGCTGCCTGAGACAGCTTGGCAAGGATGTATTGCCGGAGGAGCAACAGGAGGATATTTTATGCAATGGGCACAGCTGGAGAAGATACCCCTGCACTGTGCCCACCATGGTTTTGGCCCCATTTCCAGCTGGGATAAATAACAGAGCTTTTGGGGATGCTCTGCACCTGTGGGGTGTCTGGAGGGGCAGCACCAAGGGCAGGGGAATGTCCAACAGGAGAGGTGTGGTGGTTCCAGCTGCCCTCTTGAAGACATTCAGGGTCTGGTTTTGGTGCTAGAGGGTGAGTGAGGACTATCTGAGCTGGAACTCCACTGAAATCCAGAAATCACTAAAAAAAAGTCATTCTTCCCTGGGATAACTGTGGCCATGGGCTGCCTGGGTCTCCTTTGAACCCTTTTTTGCTGGTGTTCATTTCCATGGGAGGCTGAACCTTTCTGTGTCCCAGGGGTACAGATTTTGGGAACCTCTGCAGGAAAAACTCCAGTTTCTCTTAAGTCAGTGTGCCATTACTTGTACCTTCCCCGTGTCCGCCGTGGTGTGAGAAGGCATTTCTGGCTCCCAGTGATGCTCACCCACTCTTTCTAATCTTAGTTTCTACCTATTTATTCCTCACTTTTGGGAAACTTATTGTGAAGCTGATACGGATATGAACCTCCACCCACTAGGTCATAACTCTGATGAAAATCCCCTACACCATTTATACCTCCCAAGGGTTTTTCTTTAAGCACTCTTATGTTGTCAGCAGCACATTTGGGATCAATCTCAGATTTCCATTAAAAAGGCATACTTCTTATCTCGTATATTGTCACTACTCGGTACATCTTTCTAATACTCTTCAAAGAGCAGGTCCAGACTAGAAATATGTAATTTTTGAAGTATAGCATGTAGAATAGCCTTCAACAGTTTCACTGGGGAGCTGTATCATGGTGGGGTTAATTTTCTTTATTCCTTTTTGTTGGTGTTGTGACCACAAACCCCAGCAAACTCTTGTGAGAGGTACGCGGGCAGAGAGAACATCCCAGAAGAGCAGGCTGGGTGAGAAGGATGGGAGGCCCAGCCTTCTCAGCTGCTTTTATATTGTGCTGCATCACTGATGCCTGAGCATCAAAAGTGCAAGTACAGGGGCAGCAAAATACATTTAGAAAAGAATTTACGAACATGAGCATAGCTGCATGTTGCTGTTGCAGAGAGCCAGCGTGTGGGGTGCTGCTCTCTGACATTGCTGCGAAGGAAAACATCATCATGTGGCATTCATGGAGTTCATCTCTCTTCTCTCCTGCCATTACCACCAACCATTCAGCAGATACAAATTCAGGGTTTGGGAGTCTCTTTAGACAGAAAGGACCCGTAGTAGCCTGTAGTGGAGAAGGACTCCTTGCAGGGCTTGCTTGGCCATTGTATGTCATGGTCCTTAGCCAGCTACAGGTAAAGGGTCCAAGTCCATCTTGGTGTCCCTCTTTTCCTGTAGCCTAAAACCAACATAGATCCCAGCAGCCGCTCATTCTGTGCAAAGCTCTTCAGCTGCCAGTACCTGAGGGGGTTTGAAATCAGGCTAAATGTTCTCATTCAGCGTTGTCTTCTCCAGGCAGGACTGACTGCAGGGGTTGGAGTCATTCAACGCCGCTGCCAAACAACATGACATTAAGAACTCGGCACTTTATGAAGCCCTTTGAAGGCATTGGTTATACAGTGCTCCTCAGGCACAGAGCGGTGTGCACACAGCTTCTTATTCATGTGATACTGAATCACCGAGAGAGCAAATTGAATTTACCCTCTTAATAGCATTTATTTAGATTTGCTTTAGCAATGGGCAAGAATAAGGGCCTAAGAGCCCAGGAGACTGTCATCCTTTTAGACACTCAAGCTCCCAAGCAGCATGAGGTGAATCTCCAAATGTCATGTAAAAGACATGAGTGACTTAGGACTCTGTCCCGACCATGGGAAACGTGTGGAATCCTGTTGCTTCTGAAGGAGGAGAATAGATGATGGCTCAGAGGTGTTTTCTCTCCTGGCTTTTGGGTACTACTGGATTAAGAACAGGAGTCAAGGAAAGACAGGAACTAAACTGGCATGAAAATTAACTTTCTACATATCTATAAAAAGCTGTCTTTTTTTTCCCCCAAAATCTTGTGAAAAGCAAAGGAGATTTTGCAAAATCGGCACCTTGACTATCAAGGCTTGAAGATGCAGTGCTCTGAGCTGCTGAAAAAATATCAAACCCTTCAGCAATAGGTTTATCAAAATGCTTAAGTGAACTTCTAATGTAAAATGGAGCTAGTATCCTTGATAATGTGGTTTCTTAACGAGTTAAATAATAACGTAGGATTTTTGAAGCAAATCAATTCCTGGAGCCTACTACTGTCACTGTGCTTTTTCATCTCAGGAAATTCTGGGGACTGTAACTGGTGAAGATTTATTTCATTGTATACTTCTGAAGAAAAATCCATGTTAGAAAAAAAGGGCTGGAGCTGTGGCAGATGGTGCTTTTTCTGGAGAAGAAATTAGTGTTTAATAAAGATTGTAATAGTGTGAACCAGATGTTCATCTCACATTTTATCTTTGAAAAGATTTGGGAGCATGCCAGAGAGATACATATGTGCATCACAGATCTTGAAAAAATACACAACTGGATACCCAGGGGCTCATTAAGGGAGGAGTAACTTTTTGCGAGCCATCAAACTCAACTGAAAAAGCAAGGTCTGTTTAAGCTGTGACTAAATATCTCCTAGGAACTCCCCTTCACCTTTCACATGGACACAGAAGCACTCCAGAAGGGTAGCAGTAATCTGGTTTTTCAAGGAAAATGGTGACTGGTTTCATCAAGAATTTTGGAAAATAATACTTAACTACTGAGTAGGGAAAGCTCATAATGAAATGCTACTTTTATCAGGCTTTGTCTAGCTCTCTACTAGGATGCAGAGGCGAGTCCCTAGTTATACAGGACAACGTTTTCAAGTGCCCTACGTATTGGGCCTTCCAGGAAAGCACGGCTGTATTTATTGTGCCTGAATTGCTCCTGCTACTTGACAGCCTCCCGATCTTCAGTGATCTGTCCCAATTCCTTCCCGTGGGGTGGAGAAGTGCTCCCATCCCTGTTGTCCCCACCTGCAGCTGAACTACCCGAAGGCTCAGCCTCACACTAGGTGCTCCTGGCAGAGCAGAGGTGTGAGGTCAGACCTCCCAGTCTGGTGCTGAGGTCTTGCGACAAAACTATTGTAAACCCCGTGTGCCTGTCACTCCTCTGCGTCTGCCACGCACATTCTCCCAGGGTGACACTTCGCCTCGGCTGCCTGTGAGCAGCACAACTGTGCCTGTACTTCTGCTCAGGTATAAGGTCCTCCCTCCATCCATCCCCCAGGCTGGCTGGCGTGAAGAGTGACTTCACTGGATGTAGCTATAGATCAGTTATCTTGACCTTGTTTCCCTTTTGCACTTAAACAAGTCCTTGATTCCAGCCAAGATCTCCTGCCTTACTGTCTTCACTTTTTAGAAAAAGAGCTCTGGATGGATAAATGCCTCCAAATGCCTTTCCATGCTGTGACAGAGCTGCTTGCAGTGCCAAGCCAATGAAGCTGTCATTGATGTCCCTAAGACTTGGATCCCTTTATTTTTAGGTGGAGGGTCATTCCCAAAACAGCATGTGCAGTAAGTACCAATGACAGCAGTCATGTTACTGCAGTTAGAGCAGGTGCCCATCGTAGGATGTGGCATAGGATATTGGTGGGTGTTGGTCTCTTCTCCCAAGTGACAAGCAGTAGGACAAGAGGAAATGGCCTCACGTTGTGCCAGGGGAGGTTTAGATTGGATATCAGGAAAAATGTCTTCACCGAAAGGGTTGTCAGGCTCTGGAACAGGCTGCCCAGGGAAGTGGTGGAGTCACCATCCCCGGAGGTATTTAAAAGCTGTGTAGATGTGGTGCTTAGGGACATGGTTTAGTGGTGGACTTGGCAGTGCTAGGTTAACAGTTGGACTTGATGATCTTAAAGGTCTTTTCCAACCAGAACAATTCCATGATTCTATGATTTATTACTGGCTCCTGTTGTTACTGTAATAGCTGTAAGTCCTGCATGTATCTGTGAAAGGTGAGGTTAATCAATGACCTGTAAAGTGGTTATTTAGCATTATCATCTCTGTGTGTGTACATGTGTCTATCCATCTGGGAAAAATCCAATTAAAAATGCAGGTGGCAAATATTTCAGCTGCAGTGCCAGCGGCTCCCCGCAGTGCTGGGAGCAGTGTCCCCGGAGCAGGCAGTGCCAAACCAGAGGCACCGGCGCACCCTCTGAAGCAGAGTAACTCCTTTGCTTGGGCTGAAGACTTGGTTCCCGGCTCCTTGTGGAGTGGGGACAGTTTAGATGTGTTCTCCTATGTCAGGGGCCTGGCAGCACCTGTGGCTGCTGACCTGGGAGCAAGGGGGAGCCAAGGAGCCCTGTGGGAAGAGGCTGCTCCTCCAGCAGTGCCTGCCAACCTGCTTTGGTTCTTCCTGCTGCAGCAGCAAGAGGCATTCTTCATTCCCAGTTTTTTGAACAAGGATTTTGTCATAGCACTAAAACAATGACCAAGGGATTGTGCATTTCAATTAGGCCTGCTATGATTTTCAGTCTCTTTCCTGCAAGCCAACAGGGAGACCAAGTGGGTACATGCAAGAGGGTCTCCATGACATCAAGGGAGAACCTCTGAGTTCCTGCTGCCCTCCTTTAGCACCTCCCTGCAAACCTGCCTCAGCATCCAAACAAACTCAGAAAGCAAGGATGCTCAAATTATGTGAGGCATATCAGAGAAGCACATGGGAAATTATCTTACCTTAAGTCCGTGGTAGCTACAGTTGCCAGGATCTTTTTTGTGGGCATGACATTTGTACTTCTGTGTATTGCTAGCAGATTCAACGCTATGGCCATTTTTGCTATTACAGCTCAAGGTGCACTATCTGAAGAACTTTGCAATATGGTTTTTATAAACACAAACCCTACACTAATTAATAGGATTTTAATTAAGAGGATGCGCTGCATTGTGCACACTTAAATTGCTTTAGAACTGATTTAAATCAATTTCTTTGCTATTAGTCAGTTGTAAATCAATTAAATATGTCCACAGAGAGGACCTGACTGGTATAAAATTCAAGACTGAGTCACTGATTTCTTGTACTTACATTCCAGTTCAAGGTTTCCTTGTAGTGGGGCCAGGCGCTATCCTGCAAACAACATGCTTATCTTTTCCAACTTACTGTTTGCTTGTGGCTCAAATACAACCCTGAACTACTGTCATTCAGTTGTGGTGGAAATGCTTTAGCTTAAAACTCTCCCACCAGAGTTTATGCTGAGTTGCTTCACCTTGCAATTAGAGCAGGTGAGGAGTACACATAGATGATTACTGACATCTATGGGACCTCAGCTGAAGCAAGGTTAGTTACTTAACTCAGTTGTCTGCTGGAGCCTTTGAAATAAAATAAAGGTTATTTACAACGATAGCATCTTTTGTGCATGCAAAAGCACAGGAGAACTCATTAAGGACTTTATTCTTCAAAATTCTTAGGAGTCACACCAAAACCCCATGTCTGCTAAAAGTGTCCTTCCAGAGTTGGAACTTAATGAATTTAATATGTTGTTCATTACAGAACAGAAGAAAGAGGGAAAAATCATGAGTTTCATCATCTAATATTTGTGAAGTACTCGGAAGAGAAATAAAGATTTTTTTTTCAATGTGAAGACATGTGTAAGGTTTACCAGCTTCCCTGTGCTACTGCAGAAGCATTGCAGCTTGCACTGTCAAGCCAACCCTACTTCTGTGAAGAATTTCCTGAGAATATTGGAGTAAAAGCAGCTGGGATCTCTGAAGAGATGTTCACTTATAAGAGAGCACACCTGTATTCAGAGCCCTCCAGCACAGCTCGGGAACACGGGCTCCTTGCTGACCAAGGCACAGCTAGCATTACGCCTGGAAATCAGCATCATCTACCTAAACCATTTCTATATCTCTAAGACTTAAAAAGGACAATGTAATTCTCCTTCTTTGTGCCTATTGCTAACTGTTAACACAGGAAATTCATACCAAATTTAAACTGTTTAGAACTATGCAGACATCCCTCTCTACTCGTTCTTGCCAGTTGTGCTTGTCCATTACCCCTGGTATTTGTTCATGCAACATCTAAATAGAGAACTTTGTGGGACAGGAGCAACATTTTCCTTATGCCTAAAGAGCTGTTGTAGCATTTCAGGCAATGTCTAAGCAGATAATTTGAATAGTACATGTGTTTATGAATTTCTTGTCCACAGAAGACCTCTCCTTCACCTTTGTCCTAGGTTCTGTCCTGAAGTACTCCAATACTGTCCAGTGTCTGTTGCACATTAATACGCTGGGAGGGCCAGCTACTGCAAGCCAGCGTGCAGAGGAAGTCACTCACAGAGCAATCCCAATGGCACACACGTGGGAATATTCAAGGCACTTCTGTTACTCATATGGGTTGCCATTAACAAAACTGAGATTTTATGATAATGTTTATGACTGTGCCTACTGCCCCACATAAAGAAAGAGGGGAAGGAAGAAGGCACCCACCGCCTTTGTCAAGGTGCAGGAGATAATTCCCACTCTAGTGCATGCTACTCTTTTTTCTCCCCATTGCTTGCACCCTTCTCCCTCCCTCCTATCCTCCCATTTCCTTCCGCCACTACAAAGCCCTTCAAAGATCAAAGTCATCATTGACCATGAGTTTGCACAATGTTTCTGCTTCGACACTGGCTGGGAGCCAGCTGGCATGTGTTAAAAACCATCATCAGAATCTGTTTAATTACTGTTCCCAATGCAGTATTTTAACAAAACACTGGAACGGACACAGTTCCAGCAAGCTGATGCCCAGTGATGGGACACTGCAGCAGGGCAGCCATGACTTTGATGTTGGCTGGTTTAATTCTTTTTTATTACATGCTATTAATCCACTTTTTGGCCTGCTTTGAAAAGATGCCTTTGCAAACACAGTAAAAGGAAATCTCTAAGATTTTCCCCAATTTAGTATAATTTATTACTAAACGATGTCCCATGTAGATTTGGATTCAAAATATATCACTCACAAAAAAAGACGCTCTTTCTGCTAGGGCTCCCCCCATCTGTGACCTGTTGCTGGATAAGGCCATGCTCCTGGATAGCCTTGGAGCTGAGGGTTAGCACCACGATCGGCTGCTCCAGGCAGTGCTTGCAATCAGCCCATCTGTTAAATTAAATGCATTGTGGCTGCTTCTGAGCCCTTTTCTGCCCTTTGATATGCATCTTGACTTCTGGTCCTGCCCAGAACCATCAGATGGTTCCTCTGGCTCACACCTTCTCTGGGTTCTACCCCAATCCTTGTCCAGGTATTCTTGCTGCCTCCAGGGGATGACAGGGCAGGTCAGGTGTGCCCCAGGTAGCCAGCAGCTACCTGCATTGAAGGACCTCATGCTGTACATCTCTCTAGCCAATGGCACACACCTCCCTGCCACCCACAGTCTCAACCACCTGCAGTCAGACAGCGTGGGCATGTGCTACCCCAGTGAGCAATGCAGTCTGGCACAGGGGTGCTCACGCTACTGCTGCCATTGTAACAGGACAACCAAAACCTCTACCCTCCTCAAACTGCGCAGCTAGACACCTTCCAGGTCATTCCCTGTTTTGTGTCTAAGACGTTGCACCTCTGGTGACTCTGCCCCCATGCCTCTGTGGTCACACTCACTTGATCAGACTTGATCTCCTTCACTGGAGGAGGAAAGATTAAAAAAAACTGTGGGTGTGTCATCTGCACTATTGCCCAGAATTATACCACAATATTGACAGCCACAACACTCCAACCAAGCGCAGCCAAACCGTGGGAATGCAAAGCTTACAAGGGGCAGAAGAAGTCCAAACTATCTGGTAGCAGAAGAGCATCCAGCCCAATGTGCAAGAGAAAGGTGACAGCCTCGCTGTGCCACTCAAGCTGGAAATGACATCCATGAGGCTGCAGCACTGTCCGCTGAGAGACACGATTGGGGTGGCCTCTGGCTGATGCACAAGTTGTCTCCGTTTTGAGGAGTGAGACTGTGTTATCATCACCATTTGGACCACGGCCAGATACCTGTCTATCTTCTTGGCACCCAGGAATCTGAACTGCAGGTGTCCATGGCTGGATGGGGATGACAAGACAAGTCCTGCAGCTGAGGACGTTGCTGTCCTGGCAGACACATCCTACAGCCAAGGCCATTGCTGTCCTGGCAGACACGTCCTCCCGTGAGCCAGGGAACCACTCCTGCCACTCTGCAGCGGACGGCCTCTTTGGCAGCTCAAGGGACTGTGAATAATCCTTCTGAGCTCCTGCCACCAGTCCCAAAGTGTGATCAGTACGCAATGACGCCAGTGACGCAGCCTGAACCTTCCCCTGCTTCGAGTGGCTGGGTTTGAACAACAGTGACAAAAAATAGCCGGGATGTAGGGGACGTTCAAAAGGACTCTCCCCTTCACACAGACCCTGTGACAGGTACGCACTCACCCCATCACATCACAGGACAGTGTTGCACACAGGTCATGTGTTAGGGACATATTGTCCCAGCATCCCCATCTTGTCCCTGGCTCTTGTGACGTGTATCTTCTTGCCCTTCATCACACAGCCGGATGTGGACCTCAGCCCTGAGAAGCCTGTCTCTCGATGTTTTGCTGCAGGGCTTTTGTTCATGCCCGGAGCAAAAGGCACATGGGACAGTTATTCATCTTGCTCATAACTGCTAAAACCTGGGGCAAAAATGTGCCTTCAGGATCTTCAGGTTGCTGGACTGGGAGCCTCAGCATCTAGGGTCTCCCAGCTGGACATGGCTGGGGCACACAGCACTGTCCCCTGTGACGTGGTCACTGATAACCCCTCTGCTGTTCTTTCTGGTAGGTTAATAAACTCCATCATCTCCTCCATGGTGAGTTTAATGGAGGTCTAACTGCTCAGAGCTTTTGTTCAAAAAGACATCAGAAGCTTCAAATACTTGGTCACCCTATCTCAGCAAACGGGGTCTGCAAAACTCTCTGGGGATTATCCTGAGGATGAGGGTAAAATCTTGCCCTTGGAGAAGTCAAATGAGAATTTTACCATAGATTTTATCGTACTCCCAGAGCTGGGATATCCCCCAGTGATATTTCTAGCACTTTAACCGGGTGTTCGGTTAGAAAGACCGCACATGATGCTGTCAGACTCGTGTTTAGCTTTTCTGCTTCCAAGCCTGGTTTGACCTAAGATGAGAGCTGGGAGTGGAGGGGAGGAAGGGGAGACAGGCTGGGCAGGAAACAGAGTCCAGTGAACTTTTACAAACCTTAAACAACTGCAGTTGGCTGGGATTCAGTGTGTGAGATGGACCAAGGTTCAGGGTGATTTATTTTATCTGGAATTGTTTCGCATCTCTGGATGTAACGTGTGGGGTTGGCTCCCCCTCCAAAAGAAAGTAGGCCTTCTGAAGAAGGCTTTCAAAATGATCATCCATTTATCTGTAGTGCAGCATTTGCCTTCTCTGCGTTCACAAATTTGGAACTAATTCCCTGTACAACACAGCATTTAATGAGTTTGTCTCCTGAGTTCTGCAAAGCATTTAAAATCCTTTTGATGGCATTTTCTCTTTAGTAATTAATGTCTTATCAGTGAGTTTTGCAGAGAACAATGGTCTGATTCTCCTCCGATGCCATTTTACATCTCTGTAGCTTCACTGACTACAAATGAGTTACTCCTGCTTTGCATAGTGTGAGAGGAGAATTAAGACCTTAAGCCTACCACTATTTAATCACATGCTTTGAACTCATTTTCTCTCATTCAGAATTTGTCCTTTGCTTGAAGCCCTGCATAATTCCCATTTTACTATCATTAGGAAGCTGGTCATTATCGAGAACGCGTGTCCTACCCTTTGATTTCAGAAACCCCAACTGAGGGATGCTCCAGCCAGGGGAAGCCCCACACCACGCTGTGGCATGGCGGTAGGTGGTGGCTCTTCTCCTCACATGGGCATCGGGCTTCCCTCGGGGACGGCTCTACGAGCACCGAGGGACACCGGTCATTATTTCATTTTGCCCCTAATAAGCAGCCTCTGCTACAGACGTGATGAGTTTGCAATTACACTCAAAAAAGGAAAAGCTTGTAACACGAAAGTGAAGCTTTTTCTCTAGCATGAAAAGTCCAGCTGCATTTTCTCTTAGGAACAGTCAGGCCATAGACTCTCCTTGTACTGCAGACTAATTTGTTTTGATGCTCACAGGATGTATATCCTGAGATTGAAATAAATATGCTGAGACATGTACGACCTGGACACATCTTTATTTTATTCTTTTGGCTTCAGATCCAGTTCCATCCTGAGAAGGTAAAAACACCACCAACAGAAAGAGAAACAGCAATGCAAAAAACCCAAATAGCTGTGATAAGGCTTGACATAGACAGATGCTCACTTGCTGTTGAAATATGTTTATTTTAAATATATTTATATATATATGAACAATAAAGTATGAGCAGGCAAGAGGTAGCAGATACTGTTTTAAAATACTTTCATCAATTATATACAAATCTGGACTAACTTTAGCATGTTTATTATGTGAGCAAGTCCTGCAGTATCTGTTTACTCCCATAAGTTAGGAGGTGATAAGTGGCATCAATTAATCCCAGTGATTTTTTTCATGTGTGCAAGCATTACTCATATAAATACAGATTTCCAGGGCCAGACAACAGAAATCAGTTAACCCACGTGTGACATGTTGTGCATTATATTTTAAGCGTAGCATTAGGAAAACCTCTGCTATAAAAACATTTAAGCTACAAAGCAAAGTGCTCGGAGTTGAGAAACATCAGAATTAAGGTTGTCCTTGCAGCTAATGCCTTATGATACCATCTTTAATTACAGTCGTCTTTGTCATTGTCTCCATAGCTTTCAACTTCTGCAACAAAATGCTGCATGGATCTTATCTCTCACTACACAGCCTATTATTTATGCTGATCAGCCAATGCAGAGTGTTGGGGCACACAGACATCTTTCCATCGCTATTTGCTGACAGCAGAGGAATGTGAAGCCTTATGTCCAGCGCTGGTAATTTTGAGGTCTGGAGGAGAACGCAGTTGCCCAGTGATGGGCAGATATCATCCTGTCTTCGCAGGACCGTCTTCCTGCCCTTCTTCTCCCAGCCACCCCAGGCACTGCATCACCCTGCTTTCCTCCCTCGCTGCCCGTGGAGGTATCACGTACCGTGGGTCTGATGCCCTGGCACTCACCCCTCCGTGCCAACGCCTTCATCCACCCTCACTCTTGTCCTTCTCCCACCGTGCTGCTTCCTCCTCATATCCTCCCCCTTCCTCCTCACTCCCCAACTCCTACAAGCACTGCCCCTCTCTTTACTCCTCCACGAGTAAATCAACTTCCCCTCTCTTCCCCCTCGCTGCGGAGGCACACACAGCAGACCTTGTCTCGCAAGTGCCGAGAGGAAATCTACAGCCAGCCCTTGTATTTGGAGACCAACCACAGAGACATTTCTGTGGCTCTGAGCTGGAACATGCCTGGCCTAGACGGGATTTTTAGATGTCAGAATTTAACAAGTCTCTACCGAGCATGTACAAACTGCAAAGACAGTAATACTTAGACATGCTCCAAATTTGGGAATAATTTCCAAAATGTGTTGAAAAGCAAATTTCTGGTGTTCAATTGACTCCTCTTGCCAAATTTTTGCTCTTTCCTTCCATGCATGGAGGTAAAACATCTTCTCAGAACAATGTTTGAAGGAATTTGGCTTACCATAGACAAAATAACATACTTTCTCCTAACCTTGATCTTGGATACAGATGCACCATTCTTGATAAAACTTGCAAAACAAAAATAAAATGAAACAAATAAAGTCAGCCGGAGGCTGATACCCAGCATAGGAAATTTCAGCTTGATGCATTAAACTTTGGCAAACGTATAAGCAACTGACAACAAGATATAATAATGAAAAAGTGTTGGGCAATCTCTGCACCTATAATTCATAACTCCTACACGTTTTAAGATAATGGAAATTACTCATGTTCATCAGGAATTGAATAGATGCCTCTGTTATTACTTGTATTATTCAGTTAGCAACAGCAGCCAAATGTATGTCTAACTGACTTTCATTAACTTCAGCAGTATACCTGGCAGAATTAAAATCTATTTCAATTCAACCCTTCCGTATTTTTCTCCTGATGTACTGCATACAAACCTTAACCACAATATCATCTTTTGGGATAATAAACCAAATCAACAATACATTTCATTTGCAGGGATCATCACGTATGAGACTCTTCCAGGTATGCAAATGTCTCGGGCAAATATTGAGCTGTGGCTCTAAATGAAACTTTCAGAGATAAAGAATTATCTTTTATATTTTAAAGGTACATTTTGTCCTAATTAAAAAAAAAAAAGAAAAAAAAAAAGTGTAATAGCCTTGGTTAGAATGCCAGAACAGTAAATTTTACCCTGTTCAGGAGGCCAGCAAGAAGTGACACTGAATTTCTTATGGCAGCTAACATCCAGAGGCAAAGCTGGGAATAGAACATTTCTTGAGCCAAATTTCATAATTTTTTGGTGCCCCTTGCTGTCAGCGTTGTATCATTCGCTTTGCTTTTGGTGCTTGGTAGGCTTCTCTCTTGGAAAAGAGGCCCCCAAATCAGCAAGGCACTGAAGGCACATATTTTACATTTAAAAGTTTCAGCGACTTGCTGAATAGCAGGGAATGCGACCTGCTCTAGGATGCTGCCAAAGCCGGGCTTTAATGCCAGGTGTAACGCAGTCTTTGAATCTGGATGAGTGGCTGGTTGAGATGTCCCCATCTAGGTGGGGATCACGACTTTCTGAACTTAACTCTTCTGGAAAGCCAGCTAACGCCGCTCCCACAAAGCAGAAGATTACTCCAGATCCCCCCCTGCCTACAGCATCCCCCTCTACACCCGTTGCTGGAGCGAAGTCCCCAGCCTAAGTTTATCTCCATGTCCCTTTGCATTGATACTCACTCCTTTGGTTCCACAAGGACAAACACAAACCAGCTCCATTTCCAGGCTGCTTCTGGGCTGCTGCACCTCGCCCATCATCTCTTAGGAGGTTGCTGCTTGTGCTCTGCCCATAATGCCAGCCTTTTATTTTCTTCCAGGCTGCTCCTCATGCTGGGGAGGAATACATGGTTTTCACCATCCTCCTTCAGCTCCCTCCTTACCATTACTCTTTTCCGCAGAAAATGAACAAAAAGTTTTGTTTGCTGCAAGTTTTCTGTTGTCAGGTGTTGCCCAGCTAAGTTGCAGGCCAAGCTCAGACTTTCTGCTCTGTTCATGTAAAGCCCAGCATTATAAACCACATCATTATAAAGCACATACAGTCCAACTGTATGGCCCCGGCGGTGCCACAGCAGACACAACAAGCACTGATCGCTTAAAGGTGCCCTTAGCTCCTGCCATGCTGTTGTTTCAGCTATCGGGGAGCTCCTGGTTCTGTGCAGACATATTTTGTATTTCATATCTAACCAAAATACACAGATAGGTGGAATAAAAAAGCAAATAAACTGCATAAGTCTATGATTCAGAAGCTGCATAGCAGAAGAGGCCTTTGAATCAAAGGGAAACAAAGATGTCTCAGAGTATTTTGGGGATGCTTAGAAGAGGTACCCTTGGAATAGGGACCTGTTGAAGAAGCATGCATGTTCATATAACTACACTGTAAAGAAATGATGCAGAAAAGAATCATTCAGTGACATGTTAGGAAAAATTGCTGCCACCTCTCCTGTGGTTCAATGGTCCCATGAGCAACAGTCCCATCTTACCACATCCTTGAATTTAGATTATAATACAGAAATGAACACAACTGCACTTGAGACATTTTTATAGAAGAGATGGGTAGTTTTACTGTTGTTAAATTAGAAGCATAAAATTTTGGAGTTTGAGGATGTAGAAATAATTCTCACTCTTGAACTGTCCTACCGACATATTTTAGCAAGTTTATTTCAGATCATTGCCAGTATGGGTTCAAGCAGATTTAATGTCAGCTGCTTTCTTCCTTCTCACAGGATCTTCTCCTCTTTGAATAAGCTATTTGGGAAAATTTGCCACCTCTTATGACCTTTGATATGTGATGCCAAAGCTATCCGATTCTGGGCACAAATACAGCCACCGATCATTCGTACAACAAACGTCAGCTCCAGCCAACATCACCTCATCACCCACCTGACTGCAGGCTCAGGGTTTTGCTGCGTTCGCTGGTGCTTTGGGCCAAGCGTTCTCAATCACTCCGTGTATTATTGGCCAAATCTTAATGGAGAACCTGCATGATTAGGAGCTCTCGTCCTCACGTAGAGCTCTTATTTGAGCTCGTCAGGTTGTGCAAGACACCTAGAGGACCTGGCCATGCAGAGATGAACGCTCGATAAGTTTTTGGCAACTTGTTAAACGCACTTATCCTTCATTGTGCCTTGGTAGCCATAGGCTGGAAATCTTTTTCCCAAGATTTCCAAACTTGCTTTTTGCAAAGCTCCCGTCTCTGTCTAACCACAACTCTTCCCTAAAATGCCAGTAACTCCATGGCATGGAGGTCTAAAAAGGTCATGCGAGCTGCAACCCTGTCTGTCCTCTGTGGTGCTCCTAGCTTTAGAAATGTTTGTGTTCGTGCTTTTACCAACCAGCTGAAATGAGCCACACAGGCTACAAATCCAGGAGTTTTTTTTCCTCCTAGGAGAGATCCAGATCTGAATTTTCAAATTTGGCGGGCATTTGGGTTATAGTTGGGGCTTTTCTGTAGTTGGTAACCACACTGAACCTCTTGCATCCTTCCAGCATATAACACATTCTGTAAAAATATAGCCTTTGATGGAGTTTGTCCCTTAATCCCCTTTTAATCCCACTACAGCCTGGTTTGACTCAATGTGAGGTTGTGCTCAGGTGGCTGGTGCCTGTCAGAGGGCTGGGGGGACTCAGGGTGGCACCAAGGCAGGGTGGTGAGCGCTGCCCGACAGTCTGCATCAGAAACGCCCCGGCCTGCAGCTTTCTCTTGGCAGCTCTGTCTCATCGCCTGGCTCCGATTACCCTCTCGCGGCAGTTCTTATTACATAATTCCTCTGGGTTAAAACCACTTGGTTTCAGCTTTGTGCTGGGCCTCCCACTGGCCTCTGTCCCTATAAAAGCAGGGTGACAAGAGGAGCAGGTGCCAAAGCACTTGCCTGTGATAAGGTAGAAGATAAGTGTTCTCCGTGGGACCATGCATGGAAATGCTGCTACCGCTGTACGGTGCTCCCAACCGGAGGGCTCAGGAGTGTGGGGAGGCAGCACGTGGGTCCCAAGACAATCTTTTGTTATTTCTGTGACCTACAAGAGTTATTTCTTTTCTCTTCTTTCCTCCTCATGCTCATTTCTATCTTTCCAAATCATCTATCTGGCTTCTGGCCTTCAGTTTTGCTCCTTCTGGTACTAGTGCATGTGCTTAGCTTCGTGACTGGCATCAGAGATTGCCCCCGCATAGGTTTAAGGATGTGTGTAGGCATTTGGAGCTTTTGCAGGTCTTAGCCCCGAGCCCTTCTTGGGCACTGCCCATATGGATACGCATGGTCCATAAGAGGCCCATTAGCTGCTGTTGTCTTTGCCTGAGGAAGGTTTTCCCTTCGCTAGTTGCAGGTGATATTTTGGTGTTTGATAGATTCTGCCGAATACATAAATCCCTGATAATTATGGATTGTAACATGAAAGACAAGGTGAGCTTGGTTTATTTATTAAAGACATGCCTGAAAGGTCTGAATGCTAAAAAAATATCCTACTGTAGTAAATCACCTGCCCCTTGGTGTCTGACAACCCTTAGGATGCTTCCTGCAGTCAGCTCTCTGTCTTCACATTTGCTCTTTTATGTTATTTATTTCTAATGTGGCGTTCTGTTTTCCTGCTGTTAAGGATCCTGCCAGCATAAGGAATGCTATTTCTGGTTTCCGCTTTGACTTGGGGCAAGATGCAACCTCTTTATCTCTCCCATCCCTGCAGATGGAGGTGTCTGTAAGACCCTGTGTCAATGTGAGGTCCTACAGATTTGGCCCAACTGGAGTTTTCCTCCCTTTGCTTCACTGCACTTCACTCATCCACACCAAACGGCACTGAAATTGTTGTTTAGTTGGATTGCAAGCTGCTGCCTAGCAAGGAAGAGGATACCCATAATTGAGTCCTAAGTATTTGCAACATACTTCAATGGAGAAGGATGATATTAAACAATATGTTTAATATAAGGAATATATGAAACGAACTGTGTGTGACACCCACAAGGAGCAAACCATTAAAAATCTGATAAGATTTCAGTGGGGAATACAGCCTAAAAATCAATGACGTTCTGTCAAATTAACTTTATTTTATTTTCTTACATAGCATTCCTGTTTTGATGGGAAGGCAACCAGAGTGGGAATCGAAGGCAGTTGGATCTCAACACCACCCATTGGCAGAAGTCTGCCGCAGAGCATGGGGCAAGCAAGGTGACAGGCATGGAAGAACATCTGCCTGGGAAAAACATCTGCCTGGGAAATCTCGCTGGCCTCTTCTTGCCCCCTCCTGGGCTGGGGTCCTCTAGGAGGGATAGGTTTTGCTAAAACAAAAGAGACCATCATGGTCCTTGTGACCATTTGACTCAGGCTATAAAATGCTGCCTGCAGCCTTCTGAATTAAATCACAAATGGCAGTTTGCAAGCCAGACTGATATATTTTGCTTTCCCACGTCCAATGACTGATGTAATACACGGACACGTTCAGTGGTGGAAACATACTGGCATATGCAAGTGTATCGGGCTCTGCAATACCACCATTTTCCCCAGTTGAGAAATACCATGGACTAGTCATAGCAAGACTTCTTGTTTTGGCTTCTGGGGCACACATTCTTGGGGCTGTCAATTCTTGCAATATTTATTGTGAAGACATAGCTCCTGGATCCATATAACTGGGTGCAAATCGCAGCCCTCTCTTGCCTGCCACCCCCTCACCCCTACAAGTTTCTAGTCTTCTGCTTGAGGGACGAAAGTGCGAAAAATTGAACTGCGGGGCAGAAAGCCAAGTGGGGATCCAAAACGGGCTGGCATTTTGGGATATCCTCCTTCCCCGTGATTTTTAACTCCCCGCAGTCCTGTTTTTTTCCGACACTTGATGCTGCCGCCCAGGCTAACTGGGGAGGGTGGCGCGGAGCAGCGATGCGAAATCCGGCGGCAGAGCGCTAAAAACAGGCGGCAGCGGCCAGATTTCCCTTGAAAAGAGGGAGGCTTTCCACGTCCCCGCATTTATACCGGGCCAGCCCTCGCTCGGTCGGCCCGCGGTGCTGCTCATGTTTTCCACTGGGGGGGGAGAACGAGAGAGGGGAGACCGGGGCGGAGGAGGAGGTGGGGGTGTGTGTGAAAGTTGCTTGAATTTGCGGGGGGCGACAGCCGCCGCCGGCGGCGCGCCGCCTCCTTCCACTGGCTGGGGGAGCTGCCAATCTGTGTTGTAATCCTGCAGGAATTTCTGCGGGGTTTAACTGGGAGCCGCGCCGCCGCCGCCGCGCACTCGGGGCGGAGGGAGGGCGGCGAAGCCGGCAGCGAGTACCCTGTAGCCCGGGCGCCCCAGCGCCNCGGGACGGGACGGGACGGGGGCGGCCGCTTCGGGTCCGTCTGCCGAGCGTGGGGCGAGCAGCGCCGGCCCTGCCCCGCGGCATCGCTGCTCGCCGGGGCAGCGGGCTGGTTCGCGGGGGCATCTATTGATAGCTGAGCGCTCTGCAAACAGCAGGACACTCTCAAAAAAAAAAGAAAGGAGATCTCCCCAAAATCCCACGCAGCCGAGCGGAGCACCCTGCCGCCCTCCAGCGAGCTCCATCTGAAGTTTGCCGCGACGACCCAGCCGCCTGCCGACCCCGGACCACCACCCCGGTGCCTCTTTTCCTGCCGCCCCGGGTAGGGGGCTGCCCGGCGGCCGGGGGGCGGCGGAGGCGCGGGGTTTTGTCCGGGAGCCCTCGGGGCGCTGCGTCCCGCGGGGCTTTGTACCCATCCCGGCCCAGCTGAGAGCCGCCGGGCCGCACCGTGTCCGAGCGGGCGCCCGAGGAAAACACCGCCTGCCCCCGGCTCCGCGGGCGGTGGGGCGGGAGCGTCTCCTTGCAAAATCAACCCAGCCCGGCCGGTTTCTGAAAAGAGCAAAGAAAGCTGTAACTAACCTTGGCAGCGCGGCTCAAGACCCCTTAAAACCTTCGGATACGCTGCGCTGCTGCGCCTCTCCTTGCGCGGGTGCGCAGCGCTGCGCGCCTCCCGGCCAGCCGCCCGCCCCGGCCGCGGAGCCGCCGCTGCTCAGTGCCGGCTGCGCGGAGCCCGAGCCTGGCGTTGGCCCCGCCGGCCCTTCCCCTACGGTCTTGCTGCAAGATGCTCGGGATAATGCTGCTGTTTACACTTTTTCCGAGCCACAAGTGTATTTGCTAACCAGGGACTTCTGCTTAATGCAATTAACTCGGTTGCTGGGATTTGTACCTCTGGAAAGCCACTTCTCCAGCACGGAGCTGGTGAAGGCTGACCAGAGGGTTTCAGTCTTTTCCATCAGAGGGTCTGAGATTGTCTTGAGGGAAGGGGGCATGCAAATGATACGGTTGCAGTGTTTAGGTAAATATTAGGAAATAATAAATTGAAGTTTCAGTATGAAATGAAAAAACCATGACAATTTAATCCAATTAAAATGAACTGCTCCACTGAACTAAATAATGTCACTAGCTTGGGTTAACTTTTGAAGTTGTCTAGCTGTTGTATAAATTACCCCAGTCACAGCCTTAGTGAAATCTGGCTCATCATTAGGGATTTCTAAGGATACAATTGCAAAACACTTTTCTTAAGGACTAATTAAAAAAGGGTTGTGTAGAACACCGACTCCTGTTTCCGCTAACTGCACTGCAGAAACACCCTTGGCTAATGAGGTACAATATACTTTAATTTTATAGAAATGCTGTTATTACAAAGTTCTCTGATGGTGTAGCAACTATTAAACTGCCACAGTAATTAGTAAAGTATTAAGTTTTATGTTTTTTTGCCTTAGGATGAACGCGCTGCGGCAGCGTGAGGCGGGTTGTTGGGGCGTACCGGGGCAGTGGGGGAGCGAGGCGGGGGGGAACCTGCCTGGCCCTTGTGCAGCACCCTCGCTGCTGCCAGAAAGTTGTGGAGAGATTGGAAAAGTAAAGGGTTTTTTTCCCTTTTCTCCCCCCCCCCCCCCCGCCCCCCTTTTTTTTTTCTCACTGTGGCTGGCAGCAGCTACATGGTCCCTTAAGGTAGGATTTTGTAGACTGGTCTCTGGGAAAAGATAGATGCCAAATCTGTTGTCTCTGCAGAAGGCTGTCCTGGTCGTAAGAGGAATTTTTTATGGATGCTTAAAAAAACCTGCTGGCTCTCTGTAGCACTGTCAAGTGGTTTTAGCTCTAAATTTCTTCCCCTTTGTTTGATTCTGCTATTTATTATTATTATCTAGGCAAAGCTGTAAGGTAAAAATCTCGTCTCTGATGAAGTAAATTATCCAGGAGTTTTTTGAGCAGGGGAGGGGAAGACAGCAGGAGATATCGTTTCCTAAAGCAGCGAGTTCCCTGTGTTTGCTTCATGTAACCAACAAACCCCTTTATTGGGGTGGGCCGAGTAGACGTCAGAGCCGTGTTAAAAATGTACTGGAAATGAGACCTGCCACTGAACCTGGGAGCGGTTTGTCCGTGCTGGGTGCGTGCTTTGTGCGCCCTGACGTGGGCTGTCGTGCCGCAGACGCGCTCCGGCGCGCCGTGTCATTTCCCTGGGGGGAGCAGCCATCTGGGGACATGGCGGGGACACAGACAGTGAGGGGGAGCCCAACCTGTTCACGCCAACCTGCACGTGGTGGCAAGCGTTGCCCACATCAAAGCCGGTGGATCGCAGCCAGGGCTTTGCGGGGTGGTTTGCTGCCATCAGCACAGCGTGCAGTGAGATGCCAGATTAGAGGGGGGTCCGGTAACCCCAGTAGGCCTGGAAGGACACGGGGGGGTTCCCCCAGGCTTGGCTGAATGGCAAAATAATGTGCTTTTTAGGTACCTTCAAGGTTTCCTGGTTTGTTTTTAGGAAAGGGAAAGAGAGTGACGTAAAACCGCTGGAAAGAAAAGACAAACTCTGTAAGTGAGAGGCCTGATGTGCCTTTTAAGAGGTTGGGTCCGGTCCTGATGATAGCAGAAGTCAGCTCTTGCTGATTTTACTAGCACCAGAGAGCAGCGCCAAGTATCCAGCTGTACTTGTCAGCTCCCACTCGGAAGAGGCTGATAAACCTTTCCGTTTCATCCTGGTTTGCAGCAGTGGGACGAATGGTTTTCCAGAGCTCGTGTGATCCTCTCTGCAAGCCCAAGCGTGCGTTGGGACACGTTGCTGGCTAGCAGGTTGTGCCGTGCACCACAGCATTGTAGTGCTGCTCTCCTAACAGAAGGTTATTCGTGGCTCTCCTCTTCCTCGGTGAGGTTTCTGGAGTCTGGAGACTTTGCTTCACATCAGCAGTGCGTGTGTGGGGTTGGTTTTTAGGCTTTCAGTAAAATAGAGCACTGGGGCTTCAGCATCAACTGGGTGGTCTTTCCGTTTCCTCTGTCAGTGTCTGAGCGCTGATTTGTTGGCGTAAATGTAGTTATTGAAAGATGATACAAAGATAATATGTGGTGTATTTTTGAGAAATATTTAGTATTTCAGAAGCACAATGCTACCATTTTCCTGCATTTGTTTCTAATCGTTACTTTGCTTTTGGAATTTGGAAAATTAAAAGTGTGTTGGAGAGGAGGAATGTTGTTTTTTTAAAAAATGCAGCTAGACTTCGGAGATAGTAATTAGAGAAGAAGAGAGAAGAAGGGCTGAAGAGATAGGTGGCGTTTCAGATTTATATGCCATGCATGCCTCCCCTAAGCGTGTTAAATCTGCATTGCCAAGTAAGTTCCAAAGAAAGGTAGGAAATTTTTTTAGTCTTGATTTATTTCCACCCTTCCCCAACTCACGTGAGCTTTTTCTTCTCAGTGTAGAATTAATAAATACCCATCCGTTGCTTTTTGTGGCTTGGCAGCGCCTGTAATCAGCCAGCAGCATCTGCCGTGGCTGCTCCCCTTGCTCTGGCTGAACATCTGGGTGCTCCCGTCCAACAGCTGCCTGCGCTGCCTTGCACTGCAAATTCGGGGGAGCTCTGGGTTTTGCCCCCAGTCTCGGGTACTACGATTCTGGTGCTGCAATGAAGCCGCCCCTTATCTGGATGTTTTCAGGAGCCACTTTCTGGGAATAGGTTTCCCTCCCCAGTTAGCTTATCTTTTAAAAATTAAAGAACAGATGATTCTTGACCTGAGATCAAACACTGAAACAGTTTCTCTTTTTAATATCTTAGCCCCAAGGTCTGCATTGGAACTGACTTAATGTTCAGGCCTAAAGTGCAGAGATGTTTTCTCTGCATTTTTTTCTAGATCCTTATCGAGGAAATAGGTGAGAGCCTCATCTTCAGGAACAAGTTGGGACAACTATCTCGAGGTTTGAAGTCAGGTACTGGGATTGTGGGTTTTGGGCAGATGATACCTCTGTGGTAGGTTTGAGGCAATTGCTGCAGCTAATGGGATAAAGATGGTGGACTTTGGAGAATGAGCCGTAAGCCTTGGGTTTGTTTGAAGTTGTGATGGAGCTAAGTCTCTGTGGTCCAAATCTTAAGTGTAATCTCAGTATGACCAGATCAAGGCCTGATTTCTTGACTAGCAGAGGTCAAAGCCTAATTTCTTGGCTATCAGAGGTGTGAGTTATGAAAAGCCTCACTTCAAGCACACAGCCGTGATCTAATGCCTCCAGAGAGGATGGTGGGGAGCTACCTGCCGTCCTCAGTGTGGGAACGTGGTATTTTGGCAGGGAATCCTGAGCCTGGAGAAGAGCTTGTTCCTCCCTGCAGCAGCTGAGCTCCCCACTGAGCAGCTGGTTGTTTGCAGAGCTCTCCGTTTGCCCTGCTTTTCATGGCCAATTGTCTTTATAAAACGTCAAGCAGAGGCATATGGATGGCATTTATTAATTACATTATCTCACCAAATTGACTTGTGCCATTGACCAGTTTAAACATTTTCCTTATGGCAAAGAATTACAGGCTTTAGTAAGGCTCAGCGGCTAAACAAAGGGCTCTTGTCTAGTTACGGAAAAGTACTCTCTTGTCTTCTGAATAGATTTGACTGACTATGATTTTTAACAGAAATGTTGTGTTTGAGACTGGCAAGCTTAGTCTAGGCCCCATGTAAGACCCTACTTGAATGGAAGTCATAAAGATGCCCTCTGTGCTGCCGCCTTTGAGAGCGGATACACAAGTCAGGAGCAAGCGATTTGGTCCACGATCAAGTTGCTTTCCTCTCCGTGTTGTAGCAAGCGTGAGAGAATTACTTCAGGTTGTTCTGCGGACAGCTTGTTGTTTGGTTATCTTTGGTTCATGTTTACAAGACAATAATAAACTGCTATCTGTAATCTTTCCAGGAGGAGTAATTTATTCATAGGTTACATGGCACTATTCAGTGATTTGGGAACAAGATTTCTCTTGCTCACATTGAAGTATAATTTGCAGTCTCTCCAGCAAAGACTGCATTAGTGTTTGACCCTGTAATAATGACAGTTCTCTGTATGTAGTTGTTTTCTTGATTAGCTCAGCCCTGAGGGATGCTTTCAAAAGCATACTAGATATTTAGGCAGAAATACAAAATACATGTAATCCTCAAAAGTATTGGGAAACTGATTGCAGTAGGAGAAAAAATAGCGTTTAACAACCGTTTGCAACAAGTACTTTTGCATTGAACGAATGATTTTTGTTGACGTCTCAAGTAGGGGGTTCACTTAAAGTGAAATAATGACTAATAGGGTGGTGATGAATCTGCAGAACTTGGCCTTGTCTGTAGATAGGCTATTAGTGTGTCACATAAGCTGTGCTTAACTAAAGCCTGAGCTGGACCCTCCATCTGAAATCACTATTTTTAGTTTATATATAAACAACTTCTTCAGAAATCTCCCTTCTAAGCTAAATTGTTTTGTTCCAAAGGTGAATTGATTTGGGAAAGTTCAAATAAAAACCTGTTTGGCTGTGTTTGAGTTGTGAGCGTGAAGATAAATACATACTTTGTACTCTTATTAATGGTAAGGAGACAAAGGGACTTGCAGAAGGTCAAACAGCCTATAGTATACGCAGGAACTGAATCAAAATGTTCGGAAACCAGCGTTGTCATTAACGACCAGAATGTATTGTCTGTATTTAAATATTATGTTGTCAGACATGTTTTGTTCCTGCTTGATTAACCACATTAAAGTATAATTTTCTCTAGAGGTGCTTCCACACTAATGGAGGTCACTTGTCACCTTTCAGATCAGTGTGAAGTGGCCTACCTTTATTTTTTGAAGTGTATTTCAGAAGCATGACCATAATGGTCTCGCAGAGCTGTAGGAAACAGTGCTGCTAAAGTAATATAGCCTGGGAGGTGAAGTACTTCTCAGGGAGCAGTTAGGTGCATGACCGATGTGGCCTCAAGACTAAGGATGTTTCAAGAGAGAAGAAAAAATGTAATGTGCTTGCTGCCACGTGAATGAATAACCTAACTAGATGTTCCATCTCTCCTATCTTCCCCAGGATCCTCTCTGGTATGTCTGCTCGTGTCCTTCCTTAGTTATACACGTAGAAGCAAGCTTTCCTCTTTCTCTGGGCCGAGCTGCGTTAATTCCAGCTGTGGTGCCTGCACTACCTGCAGGAACAGCTGGCTGGACACAGCAGCTGGAGGGCACAGCTGTGACCAGCCAAGCCCTGTGCGCTTGATCTCTTTTGGCTTTAAGAGCTGAGTCTTGTTTGTTTTTCGGACTGGGGTCTGCAGGGGGAAGGCTAATAATGGGTTTGAATACATGGTGTATCTTGCAGGCTGCGGAGAGGAGACGTGTCCAGGAGACACATTCTTCCTCTGCTGGGTTGTTTATCCATGCTCACTCTGGATGTGGAGATCCCAGAATCAGTGTGTCACTTAAACTGATTACCAGGTGAAAGCCTCCACAAAGCCTTTCCTTTCAAATCCCTTTCAAGCGTTGTGCTGTTCCACGTTCAAGTAGGCAGGCGCGGAGGTGTGACATTGATGGTGTTCTTATTATTTAAAATGAAAACCTGCAAGGGAAGCAAAGCGGAAAGGTGAAGCTAGTTCAAAGTAATGGAAATGCACCATCACCGGAACATCCAAAAATCGAGCTTCTGTTGAATATAAATTTGTGACATTGCCCAAATAAAAATAGATATGGCTTAGCCCTATAAATAATAATAGTGTGTAATTCCTGCAGCAAGGATGCATAAAATAATGTTGCTGGGAAACAAGATTCTGAGGTTTCTGTGGAAGGAGGGTTGCAGCACATCCAGGTCCTGTCCTGGCCGTGGGACCGCGTCTCCTCGCAGTGGGGAGCTCAGGGGCACTCGGTACTTGCCACTGGTGGCAGTGAGTGAAGCACAGTGGGTGGAAGTGTGCAGCAAGGAGAAGGAGCTTCCATGAACAGGGTGTGTGAAATTCGGTTACAGTGGTCACTGCCTTGCATAAGTCTTACTGTAAGGAGCTGAAAAGTTCTCAAGAACTACTGTGGCAGCATACAATGATAGAAGATTAATGCTTTAGGATTATTAGTGACTTAAGCATCTGTAGCATGTGGAACTCAACAAATCTCTTTCTCCATGGTAGAACAGGAAAGATGACTGATACTGGAGGTAGATAGGAAAGGTTACTGATGTGCCATGTGTATCTCCAAATTGTTGTCTTTGGTGGAGTTGCTTATAATTTTCCAGTCCTGTGCTCTTTGATTATTTCTCATCTGTGAAGGATGATTTTTTTTGTATGTAACATCTAAAATGCCATGAAACAAAACTTCTTGAAGTACATTTGAAATTACGTGTTCATAGAGACTGTCTTCCACAGAGCATCCAGCACTGAGCTCTCTGCAGCTGTTGCAGTTCTAGCTTGGAAGGTCTTTGAAACCGGGTGGTTTTTATATAGATCTTTATTCTACATAGATCTCTATTTTACATATATTTTTATTTTATATACTTTTGTGTGTGTATCTTTTACAAAAGGCAGTGCGCCTTTCAAGTGTCAGGGAAATAAATGCCCAGCAGAACATGAGGAGGACTCTCAGTTAAGTAAACAGAACAAAATTGCTCTCAAAATTGTCTTAATAATTCTCCTGGCCTGAATTAGGATGGGAAGAGCAGCTTCTCTGACCAACCTTACTAGGGAAAACTGTCTTAAACAGAAGGTGGTCTTCACAAATGGTTTTCCTCTTGTTTCTCTACTTGTGGTTCAATACAACAATTTCATAACAGTTTTCCTCCCTCTGTATGATTGTATCCTCTGTAGGTCCTATGGGTGCTTTTGGTTTGATTCTCCAGCACAGCCTTCCCTCTGCCCTCAGAGCCCCAGAAAGGGACATGCATGATCATCGCTGAAAAATGTGAATGAATTGGAAAAAATTTGTTCCAAAGAGAAGAACTGTGAATAGTGGTTAGCACAGGCCTGTACCTGACCTGGCCAGGCTGGGAGGTCACATCAGAGCTGTTGTGACCCAAATGGACTCCTGGCTCGGCTGAAACTGTCTGTCCACGCTGCAGCTGGGGCCAATTGGATTTGCCTTTTGCTCCTTTTTGACTAAAATGCTTTGGTGGACGCATCTATCTGCTTCGTGAAAACGTGGCAGAGGTCTCCAGAAGTTTCCAGAGAGTTTGGCAGTGGGCGGGAGGTGGGTGAGGAAGCCCTGTGGCAAACCATGAGATGGTTTCTGCTCTTCTGGGAGGAGCTGTGGTCTTTCCTGCAGAGCAGCATAGACTGTGTGTTGGCGTGCAGGGGGAAGAGACGACATGAGGGTGTTTAACAGCCTTATCTCCAACTTACTGAGTCATGTTTGGATACCTCATTGCCACGTAATGGCCTGACTGTGTAGGGTTTGAGGGTGAGGAACGTAGGTACCATGGCCACCTGTTAAAAACAAACTTAGCAGCTGCTGGAGGAGATGGGAGTGAAGTTGAGTCTGACTGGCTGTCTCCAGTCGTGCTGCCTATTGGAAATGCTTTTCTCTCTGGTGGTGTTCAGCCCAAGCAGCCATGCTGTGTTGAAGAGCAGGGCTATGTTCTGCATGAGGGGATCTCTGTGCCTTTGCCGAGGCTCAGGCTCAGTAATAAATAGCTTTTCTGCTGGGGCGGGGAGGCAGAGGTGTGCCCGTGCCACTGGGATGGGGCTCACTGGGTGGAGGGAACTTCAGAGCTCCTGCTCATGCAAGAGCGTTGGGTCTAAAATGGTTTGAGATGGTTCTCTTAATAGTAATGCTGTGCTGAAAATGCCACTTCTTGTCTGTTTTGTAACTGTAGGGCATTTGAAAGGGGAAATGACCTTTCTTTCCTTTTGTTCCTGTTCTTGCTGTGATTCACAACCTGAAAAGCTTATTCTACCCTTGGCTGGTTTGGGGCTTTATGCTTTCACTAATGCTGCTTTCTTGACCGTATCTCTCCCACTTAACTGAGACCTGCTAACTTGGCATCTCGACATAGGTCTCTTCTGGTGGACACCCGTAATTGGTCTTCTGCCCAGTGGCATAAATTGTCATATACCAAAAGCCAGATAAACTTAATAGTGATGAAGGTTTCCTAATACTTTTTCTAAGAACCGTGAATCTTGCCAGTGGGTTAAAGAAGTCTTCTGGGCTTGTGAGTATTTAGTAATGCCACCAAGGTAGCATTTTTATTTTTCTGACCTTCTCTATCTGCACGGTAAGAATTAGGCAGCTTTGAGTTAAGACAGAAAAAAATAATCTTAATTTGGGAAAAAATGTGGTGCTTCTATAATACACAGATAGGAGTCTCTAATACTTCTTCACCATGTTTCTTCTTGCGGTTTCACATTAACATCTGAGGATCTTATCTCCACTGGTTTAAATGTGTAGAGGCATTTGACTTGAGGAACCTGCAGAAGACTGAGGAGAAATCTTCTTCTGGCAGATGCCGTCAGCCTCAAAAAAAGTAGGTAGGATCCCTTGTCATGAAGATTGTGGCTGTACAAGAAGTCAGAGCTGGCACGGTTCCCGTGTAGTAGAGTAGCTCACATGGCATTTCTGTGTTCATGAAGGGGTCCTGAGGGAGGATTAGCAAGAGTGGTTTTGGAGATTTCTCTGTGGCTTCCTAGAGATGCACAGAAAAAGCTAATATCTCTCTCCGTCTTTCTATCTGTGTCTCTCTCTCGTTATTTAATTCAGCTAACTTAATTGGAAAGCCTCCTTAGAGCAGTCTCCGGCAGCTAGCTGTAGCAGCTGTACAATTAGTAGTGTCACCTAACAGGAGAGCAAAACAAGGAGCGGTAGGAAACTGGAGGTGGATGTTTCTGTGTGTCTTAACAAGCCTCCCAACAGCCAAATTTGCTAGAGTGAACTCAGCTGTGAATTTTAAGAGCTTAAAAAAAAAAAAAAAAGGAAAAGTCTGAGTTTTTAATGACTTAAAATTCTGAATGCCTCAATTTTCTTGCCACCAGTTTTGTTATGCTGTTAAGCTCCACAAAAGGTGGATTTGATCCCAGAGTTATTGTTTTGGCTATATAACCCCTTTTTACTCCTTGAAGTATTCAGTTTTGGGGTTTTAGTGTTGTTGCAGTTAATTTACAGATTAATTTATTAATGAAATTTTACACAAACTTGACTGGATGTGGGGGCTGGTGGGCTCTATTGCCCATTCCTCGAGGTGTGAGCCATCAGGCTGGGTGGGAAAGAGGTCTGCTTAATATATCTGCTTAATTAACTGCTTTATACATCTGGGGACAGTTCTTTGGCCTTTGCCTTCCCAGCTGAACTGCTGGAGTGTGCTTTATCTGGGGATAGCCCTGAAGCCCATTAAGAGCAGGAGCTGGCGTGGAGGAGAGCATCAGCCCCGGGGCTGACCGTGCTGCAGCAGGGCAGGAGGTGACGGAGCCGGTGGCAGCGATGCTCCCTGGCCGCACGAATCAGGGCTGTACGTAGGCACCGTAGGGCAGAGACAGGTTTGCATTGGAATCACCAACTTGGCACTTTCTAGCTCCGCATCATTAATTACCGTGATGCTAAGGTGATTTAGCCATACATGTACGTTCAGGGAGTGTTTAGTTAAGAGTATGTGTGAGGCAAGTTATAATTTCCCAATGCATGTGAAGTTACGGGGTCGTCATATTTGAAATGTGTGACCCATGGTTATAAAGGATGGGGTTTGGAAGTGCTATTATGTGTCAGGGACTGGAAAATGTAGGCTATTTATAATTATCCACAGGTGGAGAGGGAGGCAGCAATGCACAGTACTAGTAATAATCATCAGCAGTATAGAAGTTCATCTCTTAAGCTGTTGGGTCTAATGCACTAAAAAGTATTTGATCTGAAGTCTGGCACAGCCTTCAGATGGAGCCGTTCAAAGGCGTCCTGACCTAATTTTGCTGCGGAAGTGTGCGAGCCTTCCTCGTTCCCCTAATTTCTTGCAGAAGGTTTCAGTGATAAAGTCTTCATCCCCTACACGTGCATATGTTTTACCGCAGCGTATTTGAATAAAAGCAGCCATTACAAGCCAGGTGGTAAATATAGCATGCAGCTTAACAGAAATGACCTTCAATTAAGCAGAGGCGGGCCCTTCTCTTGCGCTTTGCAGTTGTCAATTAGCTTTCCTTACCCCTTCTTTTTTTTTTTTTTTTTTTATTTGCTGGGGTCTTTTGTGACTAATTGCAAAGCCTGAAGTGCGGCGCTGGCTCTGAGTGTACGAGTAAAGACTTTGTGTTACACTGAACTGCTATTTCAGTGAACATCTCAAAAATGTGGAGCAGCTTTTAAATAAAAATCCACTTTCTTTTCCAGGGAAATAAATCATTAAATTATGAAACATTGTCCATGGAGCTATGTACATTTATCAGTTAAAGCAGATAGCATAAGTGCTTTGACTTTCCTTCGGATAAATCAAAGCAGATGTAATGATTAATGGACTTTTGTCTTAAAACGGGGGATAAAGGAGACTGTTTTTCGGCAGTGGTACGGTAGATCGTACTGCAGCGATGGGCAGTGCTCCATGGTGTGGTCTGTGTAGGTGTAGGCTGTTTTTATCAGACGATAAAAACAAACAAAGCGACGTGAACTTTTAAATTCTGTCTAACCTGTCACTTGTACATTTTCTCGTGCCAATACCACTGCAGTGTTGGTGTAAGACTACCGGTTTCCTACCAGAAACACCACTTTTTGTTCAGTGTGGGGTTTTTGACTTGTGCTAATGGTATTTCCTAGCAATACTGCGCAGTACATGGTAACTATAGTTCGCTTAATTGTAATTTGTATCTTAAGTTCTTTATTTGCTCCTTTTCTCTGCAATCTCTTGTGCTTCAAACCTCATTAGACTGATTTTTTTTCCCCCTCCCTGCTGCTTTCGTGCTGTCAGGCAAGCCAGGTAACTGTTAGCATTGGCACCGCTCTTCAGTCTCGTGTTGCAAGTACAAGATCCAACAGCAGAAGAAAAGGTAGATGAAAAACTGAGCCTGCTCTGGTCCTTTGCCCACCCTCAGGAATCCTTCTGCTCGCTCGGCTCGCGGCAGTGAAAACGGGGGAGCAGGGAGGGGGCCGCTGGGAGTGACTGGGGTACTGCAGAACTCCTGGCGGGGAGGGGATGCCGGACTGCTGGCACGTCTTGGCCAGACCATAATTCAAGGAAAAACCTGGAGGTGACTGGTCTGGAGTGGAAAAGAGTCCCTGTATCCGGGATACTGACTCCGTCTTTGACTCGTCGGCTGTGTCTGACAGCACAGGAGCACGCGAACCAAGTGTTTAAGCAGACGTGGATGATTTGAGCACCGCATCCCTCATCCCCTTTGGTTTTTGGAAAGTGAGTGTGTGGAGCCAAACTTTGCAGCTTGGCATTTCTCTCTTGCTCTTCAGGTTTGCTTGGAAGCCTTTGTATTTGCCTCTTGGCCTGGGGTAGGATGGGAATGGTGGGTGCAAGGTGCTGATGAAGCCCGTGCTCCTCCTCTGACCTACAGCGTCACTTCAAAACTTATTTTTGTGCAAATCACCATTTGGCTGTTTAAGTGATCAATAACTGTGCTCGCTGGAATGGAGGAGGACCCAGCCGAAGTTCGGATGAGTTGGACAGTGTCAGGTTACTGAGGGTGCTGTAATCAAGGTGACAGCTGCTTTCCTTATGCTATACTGAAACAAAATATCCCAAACCCTTCCACAGAGCATTACCAAATACATTAACCTCAGTGCCTGCACTCTTTCCACAAGTTGGTGGAATACTTAGCGCTGTTGGCTAATGAAATATTGGAGTGCTAATCTCTTTCCATGGATACCAGAGGGGAAAATGTTGGAATATTTCTAGCCCGAGAGCACAGGCGTATGCTTGCACCAAGGGACATTTTCAAGGCAGGCGGGTCAGGAAGGGGAGCAGTTTCTCCCTGGGGTGCCTGTGCACCCGCAGTAGGTGCTGAGCGTGGCGCGGGGGGAAGAGGAGGGGTGGGCTCCAGCACGCCCGGGGGCATTGTCTGTGGCTCAGCAGCTGTTGTCCGGATGCTGGGTTCTCCATAGCCTGCACGGTGAGCAACCTGTTAACACAACCCTGTCTTCCCTCCCACCCCTTCCAAGGTATTTACACTTGCGCTTAAGTAACCATTTCTTTCTTTGAGTGCTTAAGCTGACATACTGAGATGCTCAGGAGTGAAAAATGGGAGGTGCTACTTGAAATAGCCTTGATGTGTTGCTCGGGAGAAGCGTGTTTGAGGAGCAGGCTATGAGAGTCCTCTCTGAGCTCTATTTATACCTCCCTTCTAATAATACCGGTGGATTTTATTTTATTTTAAACAAAAACTCCTGTGGGTGTGTTAGCCACAGAAAAAACACAAAAATACCTTGCTGGGTTTTGGGTGCAGTTTGTTTCCAGTGATGAAGGGCAAGCACGTGTGGGGAAGAGGTTTATGTGAAATAATAAGATAAATGAAGACCATGAGAAATTACTAGTCCTGGGCTTTCTTGTGGGGCTGTGACTAAAGTTTTAGGAATCATCCTCTGGTACAAAGCCTTTTCTAAATAGGCTCCTCGTCAAAGAAAACTAATCTTGGGCTTAGTTTTTTGGATTGCCAGGGGCTTGCTCCCAGAGCAGGCAGAGGGCTGTAAGCCATGCCTGCCTTCGAGGCAGAGGGACCTTTGCCCAGGTCTCTGCGGAAGGGTCCGCTGCGACAGCGGCATCAGGAAAAGGGAGGTTGAACTGGGAAGCCTGAATCTGTAAAGACAGCAGGGATGAGAGACTTAAAAATTTCAAGGGGAAAAGGCAAGAGTAATATTCTAATTGCTGAGCCTCACTGTACGGAAAGTAGAGCTTTAGCTGTTACGTGCTGACTGCCACATCCCCTTTCTGGTTAGGAAAGGCATGAACAAGGAGTGAAAGCACTCTGAGAAAATCATCTGGATTAAACTTGACTCACACAGGTCTGATAAAATGCAGCAGGAGTTTCACTGAGTGTATTTTAAGAGCTGGCTGTAAAAGCCCGAGGCAGGTGGAGCTGCAGCAGGAGGGAAGGTCCCAGCAGCAGTCCCAGCTGCAGGGTTTGCAGGACGCTCCATCCCCACCACAGCATCCCTCCATGCAGCCCTCCTGTGCTACCGGGCTGCCAGTGCAGCTGGAAACCTCCCCTTTCCCTGGCCACAGAGCCTTCTCCAGCTTATGGAAAAGCATGTCTGTATCACTTCATTTGTGGTCAATGACGTGAAATGTTTCCAGAGTTGAGAGTACGCTCTGAGCAGTGCTGATACTCCCGTCAGGGCAAAGAAACGAGGTGAGAATTAAGGTTTTGGTAGAGCATGAACTCCATATTTCCTGGCCTGCAGCTGTCTGGGTATTTCAAAACACCTAGCTTACCCTTTTGTCTTCTCTCAGTCGCACCTAACTGCGGCAAAGCCTGTGCTGTGCGGAGACTGTGTTGGAAGACGTGCGTTTTGAAGCAGAGGAACTGCTCAACAGTGAAGAAGCATGAATATCTGACAGAGAGCTTTTGTGCCTCATGATTTGTACTCTTAGAAGGTCTGGAGCACTAGGTGCTCCTGTCACAAATCTCCCATGAGCAGAAGACTAAGCGGTGTAGGCCAGCACAGCCACGGTTGCATCCAGGCTTTCCCGGGGGACTGGTTAACTGGAACCCTTGCAGAAAGGATGGCTGGGGTGTGCCAAGCCCCCCCTCATGCAGCAGAGATCCTGTATGGCTCTGTTCTAAAAATTATTGGGTTTTTTTTACTTTACAGTGCAAGTAGAAGCTAAAACTGTAAGGCTAACCTCTTGCATGAGGTGACAGCTTCTTCCAAAGGAGAATGAACAAACACCAAGGAAATTAAAGGGAGAAGTGTTCCAATAAGATTTTTTTAGGGCTATTTTGTTTTGTTTTTCCATAATTATTTTTAATCCTCTCCTGCTGGCAGCGTAAGAGGCATCAGAAGAAGGCAGTGTGTTCATTAGGTGTGGTGCAGGACTTATGAAGCCTGACCAAAATGAATAGGCTTTACTGGATGGTCATTGACTACACGCTCTGGAAATAACTCCTTTATTTTCTCTTGGGGTTTGGGAGATGAAGTGGGACTTTCTTTCAGTCCTCCTACTTATTTAAAATAATATGCTGGCATGCCAAGCAGAGGAGGATTTATTTTTTTCTGATGCTGGGAGAAGCAGCCCATGATTAAGAAACTCTGGCAGTTTGTGACTCTTAGTTTGTTTCCTCGTATTTTTGATGCTTGTGTTTGTATGCTAAGGTGTTCACAAAAGCAGAAGAAAGCGTATTTTCAGGATAGTTGTGAAATGGATGACATTTTCCAAAGGACAGTGTGTCTCTTTGGCAGCATCATGGTCAAACAAGTAAATATGTATTTTGGTAAGGAGCCTAATTTTGAGAACATCTATGATAGATCTGTCTTGTCGTACCCCCCTTAGTGTGTTTGTAACTCCAGGCAGTCTTGGAAACATCACAGATGTCAAATCCAAGTGTTTTGGGCTAGTGGTTTGGGTTTTTTTTCCCTATTTCATGAATTTAAAATTACTTTTTAATTTTTTGATAAAGGCCTGGATTGCTGCACAGTAAATACACTGGATTTCTAATATAATTAGCACAAGTTAGGGATGAAGCAGACCAGAACTCCAGTAGTGGTGTCTCAGCGCTTTCTCTGGAGGAAAAGGTAGCTCAGTACCAGCTTCTGTTCATTTTTTACCTCTCAGCTGAAGCTGTTGCTAACAGAGTTTATTTGGGCTTTTGTGTTTCCAATGTGGAGGGATCGGCCTTGAACTAATTAAAAATGTTAACACTTTGCTGAAAATTCGGCAGAGGGGAGGGAGTAATGCCGCGCTGCTGCCGCCCGTCTCTTGTGGGTAAGAAGGGCATCGAGAAAGTCAGACAGGAGAAGAGCCACAGCGTGACTTTACATGCTGAAAGTCATCCTGTGGCTGCTCACAACCAACTAACGCCATTCCATACATTTATGCATGCTTTGGAAGCGGCTGCAGCAATGGATGGGAGAGAGACAGCTTTCCCTGAAAAGGAGGAAGAACCCCTAAGAAAACCCGCTTGCTGTAACTTTTGGTTCTTCCTGCTTTCGTTTTTGTTGGGTTTTTGTTTCTTTCATTACATGGAGGATGCAACTACAGTCAGTTCCTCGCTGTCCTCTGCCCAAGAGCCAAGCGACGTGCTGATGGAGAGGGAGCGGGTACCCAGCACCGTCGCTCCCAGCAGAGGTGCCAGGAGGTGAAGGAGTTGCATCGTCTCACCAGTCCCCGAGTCGCTCACCTCCTCCAAACCGGTGCTTCGGCAGGGAAGCATGATAGCGTTGCAAGAAACATTGTGAGAGGTGAGGGCGAAGGTGATGCTGTGGATGTATTTGTGGGACCCCAAAAAGATGGTCTGGGGAAGTGGAGGGGTGTCTGCTGCTGCCGCTGCTCTTGTGAAAACAGAGAACAGCTTTCAGTGGGAGAAGCGGGACAGAGTGGCAGGTTGGAGCGCACTATTTAGGTGGAAAAAACCCCAAATACCTTATGGTATTTCACATCTGAGCTGATGTGAAAATAAACCCGATATGGCTGTTACATCAATACTTCAGCATAACATAAGAAATTTCTAGCTCCTGTTGCAACACCAGCAGATCAGTTACTGCTTTGTTCTGCTCATGTACAGAGTGAAGTACGTGTATTTTATCAGTTTTATTTTTGGAAAACTATGTGATTCAGGGCTTTCAGCATATGAATGAACCAAATAAAGGGTTATGCATTGCAGTGCATATGGTTATAATGCTCTTTTACATGATGAAAATTAGCTAATATTTTATATGAGCTATTAAAACTTATTTAGCTTTCATCTGATAAATATTTATTAGCCGCTAAATATCAGTCATTCATGCCTGATAAATGAGGTTCTCTAGGAGGAAGCTTCAGTTGGGAAGGCATCTCTCTCCTGCTTTCTCTGCACCATTCTACACTAAGCAACATCTCTCCCACCTGCTGCTTTTAGCCTGCAGTTGGAATGTCGTTTTTCAGTGCTTGTTGCCCAGTCTGAATGGAGCTATGGGTATCCTGCACATCCCAGCACTCAGAATGGGGCCAGTTCTCCAGGACAAATCCTCTTAGAGTTGTGAATTGGTTTGCTTCGCAGGGAGGATCGAAATGAATCGTCTCCTCCAGCAATGCTGTGATTTCTCCTTGGGAATTTAGGTGGATATTATGCATGTCGCGCAGCTGAGTTTTTGAACACATTTTTCTTTTTAAAATCTGCTTTTAAATGTCAATATACTCATCTCTGAAGATTAAGCATCCAGAATTGACAGGTGCTTTTTTAGGACTAGACAGTCTTCGTGGAGAGGCAAGTAGGAAGGCAGCACTAAAATAAAGCATTAGGCTATTTGGGATTGCTGGTTCAGCTTTAGTATGGGAGGATGACAAGTCTCAGGGTACTATCGGTGCCATTTTCCAGGACACCATGGGCTGTGTGAATGCATGCAGAGTTCGGGGTGCAGGGGAGAATATTTTCTACAGGACAGGAGAACAGTAATTCATCTGTATGTGTTATGGCTGTTCCATGGCAAATGCAAAACTCCATTCGTATATGAAAGCATTGTATTTTACAAGGAGGGAAAAAAAGGGCAGGAGAAGGGGGAGCTAAAAAGAATTGGCCAGAATTATATTGGCTGTTATGTTAAGAAACAACATGCTAGATACAAACACATCAAAAGAAAAGATCCACCCCAAAGTCAGAGTGATTGTGCCATGATCAGCGATGTCCTAGCAGTCCAGCCTCAAACAACAGCTTGGGATATGCTGCGGGGTCTTTTAAAAAGAACCGATTGGAAAGTGGTGTTTTGCTGATGCATTAAGTGACTGTTTGCTGCAGAATCGCCTTGGGGAATCAAAACAAGTTAGGGACTTTACTTTTTCAAATGTAAAGTTTCTGTTGCCTAGCAGTTCAGGGATTTCCACGCATCAGCATGATCTGCCTGGATTATGGAGCCGGATTTAGTTATATGCTTTTACCCTTTAAAAAAGTCAACACTTCTTAGCAATTTTGTGTAAGGAACACTAGATACAGTATTAATTTCCTCTTCAGCCAGTGTGTTCTTTGTGAGGGTTTATTTATTTATTTTTAAGAGACCGCAGCATATGAAATTTTGAGGATTAAAAGTAACTTTCAAGGGTGTAATTACAATGCAGTTCGCTGCATTACGCTTGTTTTGTAAACTGGTGCTATGCAGCTGAACTTACCCTTTGAATGAAGCCTTATGTACCACCACAGTTAATATTTAAACCAAACCACCTGCTTAAAATTGGCTACCCATTACCCCAGTTACATTAAATTAGAAACTCCAGTAACAAAGTGAAAAGGTTCTTGTTTTATAGCATGAGCCGCTTTCCCACCCTCAGGCAGCAAACTTATTTTAACTCTCTTGCTCTGAAGAAAATAGAGTTCACTCCTCCAGCTGCACGTGGCCATCTCAGCGCCACGAAAATAGAAACCAGTGCTATCCCCAATGCATAATTCATCCCATAGCTAGCAGGCATTCATGCAATACAGTAAATGGTGACGGCTCCTTTGAGCGTGCCGCGCGTGAACAGCGGCACCGGGGCTGCGGTGCCCACGCTCGCGTGCCCCTTCCCGGCTCAGCCTCTTCCGTCCTGCGCCCGGCGGGAAAGGTGCCCCAAGGACGACACGGGGCAGCTTGGCAGCCTCATTGGGGTGTGCGGGGACCCCTCCGCTTTTGGCGAAGTAAAGGCTGACCTTGCAGCCACTTAAGTTACGGGGAAACTTGACCCTGGTGTTGTCTTGGTTGAATGCAAAGCGGAGAGTTGTAGAAATGAACAGAGCTTGACTTTGCTGGTAGCATTTGGATCAAAATATATTGCTTCAAGCTTTACAGAAAATTAGTATGTTCTGAATCTGTGTAGGAAAAAGCAGATTTGTAAACTATATAACTGCTGTGTGATATATTTTTCTTCCTTTCCTCCTTCCCACAAGCCAGTACTTTTTTCTTCCCATCCATTGCATCAATGTGAGTTGTTACTGCCACCAAAAATGGCGAGTTGGGATCAAGATTGTGTTCACAACAACATAAGTTACTTAGGTGCAGCATAAAGTAGCTCATGTTAATAGCAAACTTTTCCTTGTCTGCTTCTGAGCAAAATTTTCTAGAGCATTTCTTAATTTCCATGAAGAAATTTGAGATACTCTTGGCCATCAACTTGAGCAAAGTTTGTGTTGTAGAAATTGTAGATCTTACTCCAGCATACAAAAAAAAAAAAAGGACCATAGCTTTGGAGACACTGAAGGATGGAGCAATCTCAGGTAGAAAGGGGAACACAGAAAGGTTTTAATGTTTTTCTTACAGAGTAAAAGTGTGACAAAGATAGCTGACCTGTTACTTTTTTTGATAATAGATACATACACATTGAGCAGTGAAAATAAATATAGTATGTCAGAGAAAGGCAGAAGTTTAGGTAGCTTCTCAGCAAAGAGAGAAAATGCTTTGAAGTCTGTCCTGTACAGGTGCAGGGTGACGAGCACACAAAACTTTTCATTCATTACGGTACCTTTCAAAAAAAGATTTTTTAAATTGGCTTTGCCAAAGTGATTCTTAAAAAAAAAAGTTAAAAAAAAAAAAAGTAGTTCTTTACTTGCTCACAGCTCTCTTTATCGCTCTTCCATGCCATTTTTGTTGCTGTATCTCTGTGTGCACGTAGGATGTAGATTTGGCAGAACTTCATTTATTTAGGAAAGGAAAGCGCTTTGGTGATGTTAGGTATCCATCAGTGACTCTGATGGATGCAGAGGAGTGTTCACTGTTTCATGGCTACAGCTTGAGGAAATTAACCCCCAAATTAAGTGGATGCCTGAACCCGTGGGAGGATGGCATTCAGAGAAGTGTGGCCATCTGACTTTCCCACGTGTCTCCCTAGTGCCAGCTGTGGGTGGGCAGCCCTCCTGCCTGAGCCCCTCTCCCGGCTCCCTGTGCGGCTGGTGCCCCCAGACCCCCGTGCACCTCTGCGGAGGTGGAGGATGGCCGGGGGGGCTCGGGGGCTGCTCGGCTCTGCTGCCAGCTGTGTCCTTGCTGGGGAGCAGGTGGGCTGGGCGCACGGCCGGGAGCCCCACGCTGCCCCGCGGTCCCTGCTTGGTTGTCCCACCGACCCTTTCCTCCTCGTGCGGCCGGGCTGCCCTGCTGTTGGCGTGTGATGGCCGCGTGGGACAAATGCTGCCCGGGGTCGAGGCCACGGAGTGGCCACACGGCCTCAGCAGCTGAAGCCAAGCTAAATCAGGAGGCTTGAGGATTTCAGTCAGCGAGGGAGAGGGGTCGAGCTGGCAGCAATTCCTCGTTGCAGGAGTCAACGTCAGTTCGTGCACGTGCTTTGCTGTGCTGGATGATGTCTGGTTTTTTGCTGGGATTTAGGACAACCTCAGTCTCCGCTTTGCTGCTGCTGCTGAAGAAAGTGTTTTGGTTGTGTAACACTGAATAGTGGTGGATCCATCACCTTTCTTGGCCCTCTTCATCTTGTGGTGATTGCTGACCTTTAAATAAAACTTTGTGGGACTGTGATACCGTTTGTGCTGTGGCAGGTATAAGCTGGGCTCCAGCTTGGCTTCGTGTGTTAGATATGTGCAGTAGATGCTGTCTGGGGAGACTGGTGGTGATGTTCAGGTTAGATGGATCCCATGTGTTATTCTTTATTACTCATGCATCTATCTCATTTTCTAGGACCTCTTAATTGTAGGGTTTTAAAGTACAAGCACATACTTGTGTGGTGCCCTGAAGTATTTCAGAGTTGCAAAGAAATTAAAAAAAAAAATAAATGAAAAGAACTTGTATTTTCAGAACAGTCCTTTACAGCATGAATTAAAAAAAAAAAAAGGCAAATCGGATGCAATCTATGATTTAAGCACGTGCTGAAAGTTAAGTGTGCTAATCTAGCCCAAATGGGGTCCCTGGTGGGACTCCTTGTTGTGCATAAAGTGAGGCATGCATGGGGCATCTGGTGGAGGTCCAGGCTCAGAGTGACAGGTTGTGGACAAGCCCTAAGCCAAAAGTGCTAGCAGGTCACTGGGCCAAAGTTGACCCAGTGTGTTCCTTGGAGGGTTTGTTGGCTCTGCTAAAATGCTCCACGAAGTGGTTTCACAGTTTTGGATTGATCCAAGACAGGCCAGAGCATGCCTGCTGGAGATGTTTGTTTAATTATGAACCTACAAACTAATGTAGTCAATTTTAGTGCTCTGGAGGGAGGAGGGAACGGTACAAAATTCCGTATAAGCACTGAATGGCTTGAACACTTAGACTAGCACTGCCCAGGTTGCTTTATTCAGTACCGTGTATCAGCGAAAAGACTGTGAAGAAGCAAAACCCACCCAGCGGTGGGTTGGGAGGAGCAGCCCGTGTAGCCCAGGCTGAGCAGGAGGAGCTGACAAACTCAGAGAAGAGGCAGCTGGCTGCCTTGCAAGTTTGTCCTAGGAACCGTTGCATCTTTTAAAAAATAGAAAATGAATCAAATTATATATACCGAAGGCAGTTTTTGTGCTGTGTTTGGCAATTAAAGTTAGGAATGCAGCTGAGGGGGGGGATGCAGATCCCTGCAGACAAGCGTGGAATTGTCTCAGTGGAAAAGATGAGTAACTCCAGAAGAGCCTCCTGTACAAGCGGCTCACTTATTTTGGTCAGCTCTTCAGAGAGGGAATTGAAATGACAGACGTCTGTGAGTTTTGACAAGTTTCCACCATGCTAACTGGAAGAAAGGATGTTTCTTCTGTGCCTCACATGAAGGAAAGCAGTGGTTGTCATTGCCTCTGTAATTCTGTTATCCGTCAGTCCTGAGTGTGACAGAAGCACAACACGTGTGCGATGTCCCAGTTTCGGTTAAGTAATACTTTCCATCCCAAGCTCTCCTTGCAGACTTATTTGTGAAGCACTCTTATTTTTCTTACTTGATAACTGGCAGTTGCCTGCTCTTCTCTCCTCCCAAATCCTCCCCCCACCCCAAACTGAAACTGCTAAGCAGTAGGGATAAACCCATGGCATCTTGCCTGTCTCTGGAGCTGCAGCCCAGGCCTGGCTGAATCCCACGCTGTTGGATGGTGACCGCGTTGGTCCTGCTTGCAGACACACTGCACAGCACAAGCAGTGGATGTTTGCAAGGGCTGGAATCCCACTGCAGCACCTGGGAATCTGTAGGAGTAGACTTTGGTCTAGCGTTGAGCTGACCAACTCCGAGCAGGTGTGGGTACCGGTCTCGCAGTGCAGAGGTTGTGGACGTGAACCTCAGTGACATTGCAGAATTGGGTCCTCCAAAGTTGATGCCACATGTGACACATGAACTGAGGCCTTAATTCTTCTCTTACATACTCATCATCCCTGAAAGCCATTTATATTTCTGATTCTGTTCATTGCTTCCTGCCAGAGAAGCTTTGGTATCGTGTCCCAAATCAGGGGACAGATGAGTTCTGGTTTACTGGGGAGGGGTACTTCACTTGAAACTGTGTTTGCTCCAGTGTCCCTCCAAAGCTGGTTGCTCTGCCCCTGGACTGGGGAGCCGGCAGGATTTGTAGGCACGTACCCTGCGGTGTGCGCAGTAAGGTCGTACCTCTGAAGCCTGTAGTCAGTTCTGCTCTGTTCCAGAGGACTTGGCTTTGCCAAATCCTTCCCGCTCTACCATTAAGCCTGGCAGATGAATGTGATTAAAAATAGATCTGGCTGCTAACTGTTTGAATTCCCAGGTGGCTGAATTTCCATGTAATAGGACGTTCACCATAATTTATCCGCTTGGGGTGTATTAGCAATGAAAAGCCACCTTTCTGCAATCACAGTGTTATTCATCATGTTTTGTTTCTGCAGTTGCTCAGCCTTTATGTCACTCATCTTGGCTAGTAGGTGGCTTTTGCTACTGTAAAATTTGAGGTTCTCTATGGAAGAGAAGCTATATTGGGAAATTATACTTTTATTACACCTGCCCTAGTATATCCTTTCCTTCCTTTCTTTCTGTCTCCATCTTTCTCCTACCACTTCAGCCTCAGAGCTCAGGTGATGAGACCTCTTCTGCTCTCTGATAGTGAGCCCTTTTCCCCATTTGAGGAGTAGTTGGCTGACAGCGACCTGCACCTGGATGCTCACACATTACACGGCAAACCCTGGCCTGGGTGTGCGAGGTGCTCGCTGTGGTACCCGCTTCTCTCGTGGGCAGGTCTGTCTTTGGCAATGGAGGGCTGGTCTCCTCCTGAGGCTGCCTCACGAGCAGCAAAGGGAGGGTGGTGTCTTGGAAAGTGGAAGAAACTGGTGTGGGCTACATGGTAAAGTGGTTTTTCTTTTTGGCAGCTCTGTTTTATTTGACTGACACTCCAGCAGCCATGCTTCACGCATGACTCTTGGGGAAGCAGGTTTCCAAATCGTATTGATGCGGTGACTTGTCTGGTGCCAGCAGTCGACATCACCTGCATTTGTCCCACAAGGTGTGTGACACCTGCTTGTGTAATGGGGATAAAAACAAAATATGCAGGAGCAATTTTTTCCCCTCCTCTTCTTCAAGTGAAGCTTCAGCTTTGGACCTCTCTCTGCTCACAAGCGCCAAGGGAATACCCCTCAAAGAAGGGATTGTTTGAAAACACAGTATAATCTGCAGTATGGGGTTTCTGCTAGCATGTGACCTCACCCTGCTTCACCAGCCTTTTGAAGAACTTGACAAGGAAAGCATGATATATGGTTTATGACACCTTTATACGGAAACAACAGTATTTTACCATAAGCCCATGTTTTTCATTCTCTTCCCATAACTCACCTTAAGCTGCTCAATTTTAGAAAGTGTACGCATTATAAAGTTATCTTTTCTGTTTTTATATCCTTTACCTATATTTTGTGGGAAGTTTTTATAAAATACACTTTTTTTAATGTTGTTAACTTCCTATGTCATTTTCTTCAGTGTTGTGCGATACTGAATGAGCATTCCTCCTGTTTCTTGAAGCATCTTGCCTTTGTTAGTATATAATGTTTCTGCAATTCATTCAGCTTTATAAGACTTTCCTCATAGTGAATGAAAAGAATTGCAGGTATTTCAGGAATCTATGAATAGCTATTTCATAATAAAAGGCTAATAAGAGGGGGACATTTTTTCCCTGGTAATCTGAGTTTCAAGAGAGGTGAGTACTGAGAGCTCAGTGTTACAACCTCCTTGCTAAAACTTGATACTTCAGCTGCGTAAAAGAAAGCTGTAGTATTCAGTGAGATTGCGAAGAGATAAAAATACAGGTCCGTCCTGTGTGAGAGTATTTCTCGCCCCAGCACTGAGTGACCACTGAGGTTTGTCTATCTAAACCAGAAGTGACAGCACGGTGGCTTTCAGTGTGGACAAGAGCTAAGGTAGAAGGAAGGGAACTGGATAACAAGTCCCATTTGAGTGCCTGTAAAAAGTAAAGAACTAAATTACTTGTAAATTCTATACTGTGCTACAAGTCCTTCTCTGGTAAGGAGCGTTAAGTAATTCTGATTTGGAAAGACATCTCAGGATGACCATTTTACCTTTTAGAAAAGTAATTCTGTTGAATTTGCTTTGCTTGATATAGTGAATTGCGGTAGCTGCTGTGAGAGCCCTTCAACCTTAATGCCTTCCTTTTAGGAAGTGGTATTGCTAATGGGAAGTTGTACAGATTAGGTTATATCAGTGCCTGGTTTCTATCAAAGAGCTTGGCAGGAATTGCTGCATTCTCTGCTAATAGATTCAGTCCTCTAATGGTGTATCTTTCCAAACGCAATCTGAAATGAGATGCTGTAGTGCGACTTTTGTTTCATGACTGTACTTAAGAATATTGCCTTTAAATCATGGAGGCTTCTTGTGCTTCAGTTTACTTATGTTTAATTTTTAAGCAGGGATTCCCTCAAGCTAGGTACTCAGTTTTACTTAAGGCACATAATAAGGTAAGTATCAGATGTGGATGATTGTTTAACGGCCATGGATTTTCACAGTATAATTAAGGTTAATGTTTTCCTAAACTTATTTGGTTTTGTATCTTTTTCAATTAGTGTCCAATCTAAAAGATAGGTTTGTAGGCTACCTCTGCTCTATTTTTTTTTTCCTAAGGTGATTTAATTATTTCTGGGAGGTGGGGCGGAGGGGGGGGAACCTCTGTGGTTTCACTTCAGTGTTTCAGCAACCGATGTAAGCTTAGAGGAATACGCTAAAGCCTGAATTTAGCTAAACTTTTCTTTTTTCTCTCTCATCAGTAATGATCGGGAACAAGTTTCCATAATTTAAGGCTGCTTCTTCCAAGGGCAGTAATATTACCTGTGCTGTGGGTTCAACCCACACAAGGTGGGTTTCATTACAGATGCCTGAAAGGGGACATCTCTCAGGCAGTAGTTCCAACAAAATAAAGATCCTTTTTCCCTGGTGTCAGAAGCAGCCTTAGGATTTTGCTGTTGGGGAAAGTTACCTCCAAATAAATAAGTCTAAATTTATGTATAGTACTTATGCTATATCAATTTTGAAAATAATGCTCAATCCTTCCTAAGTAAGAGACATTTGATTTAATGGTTCTAGTTCAAGGCAGTGTCAGCAAGAGACAGTCAAATCTTGCCTGTGTATTTGAAAGCAGCAGAAACATTTAAATGATGTCTCGCTTCACACAGGAAAAATTTTAGGCCCCGATAATAGAGGTCACTGAGCAGGTTGAAACTGGGAACGTGTTTTCTGCTTTAAAAGGACAGAACGTACATACAGTATGCAGCTCTTTAATGACTTCTGGTTACCTGTCACTCTTATTGTGGCAACTAGGCTTCATGTGAAAATCAAGGAAATTCAGAAGTATGTGCAAGGTTTCTAAACCAGATAAAGATTAACTCCCCCCCCCATTTGTCCCCCACAGCCTGTGTTGTGATCCTCAAGCTGTTGTGAGGAGTTGGTGTATTGTTTTCTGTTCCTCACAAGAGGTACTTGTGTTTAAAAGAAATTAAAAGCCCCTGTGGGAATGCCAGTTCTGTAGGAAGCTGTCAAGGCTTTGTAGTTGTGTATGCAGTAAAACTTACATGTTACTTGCACAAAAGTTAATTGCTCCTATGTTTAACTTAATCACAGAGCTCCAGCATGTAAAGGAATGAAAATCTTGTCCTTCCTTGGTGGTGGCTGGATTTTGTGAAGGATTTTGTGTGTGTGTGTCTTATGTATAGATATTTTTTTTTTCCTAAAATTGTTCTTTTATCCCCTTTAGAATTATTGCAATAAAGCAAAATCTCTTTTTTTAATAGAAGTGAGTGCAATATGGAGTACAGTCATGCATTTATTTATTATTTTTTTGACTGCCCATACAAATTACATTCTACATACCATGCTGCAGTGTGTTAGTAGGCAGTCTGATTTATGGCTGAAGAAAAAGACCATTGCTAGCATTTTTGAGAGCCTGGGAAGGAAGGAAATAGATAGCCTTTCTGGTTAGCTTTCATTGGAGTGCTCTGAAATGTCTGGCCTTCAGTCAAGAGAACAAAAGCCCTCTTGTTGGTTTATGAGGTTTTGGGGTGTGCCTACACCTTACAAATGTCGTAGTAGCATTTATTTTGGAAGCTTTATTTGGAGCTTTCATCAACACCTTGATGAGGAGGGGAGAGCTACTATCAACTCCCCTGCCTGGCCAGTTTCTGGCTTAATCCAGCCAGGAGGAAACCATCAGTAATAATGCATCACCCTTTGCAAATCCTGCCTGGACCTGGCTTTCTGACCTTGAGGAAAGAATGACATGTTCACCAAGATTTTCTGCTAATCTCTGAATAGGTATGGCTTGTGATCTGTACAATGAGAAATTCTGGAAGTAGAAGATCTACAGGGGTTTTAACACAGGCAGCTGGTAATGCTTCACTTTTCTGTCTTCAGCTACCCAAATAATGTAAGATCCAGTTCAGGATTGCAGCCTGCAAGTCCTTTCTAATGTCCTTTGAAGACTTGCCTTGATTTTCCAAAGGGACCACGTGGCTGAGAACTGCTGAAAAGCCACATGTAAATCTGTGCAAATCACCTTGTAGCTATGTACCCTGAAATGATAGTAAAGCTTGCTCCAAATCAGAATATTTTCTCCAGTTCTTATGCCATAGGTACAGTTAATGCGACATTTGCTAATCTTATGCCTGTGTCTACAGGTGTAAGACTGAAAATAATTTTCTGTGTAGTTGTGGAGCCCAGACCTGGTGAGAAGGTTTCCCTCCTCTTTCCTACCACGCCTTCATTAGCTTTTCATCATGGCAAAGGGGAGGAGGATTGTTCCTTCCGAAGAAGCTGTGGCTCCCCAGCCTCTGACATGGATGTGTTGGAGGAGGCAGGGGTTGAGGGGAATTTAGTAATCTGTAAGAGAGCTCAACAGAGTGCTGTGCAGCTTAGACGTCCTCCTTCACTGGTGCAGGAGCTATTGCTGGTTCCCAGGGTCTTTCCCACAGCAGCAAGGGGAACCAGTTTAAGCAGCTCTTAGTTGTGGTGAGGAAGGCAAAGATTTGGGTTCTTGGTTTTCTAGTTATTAGAAGAATTGTCTAATAGATTTGTGTTACAAAGACATTAGTGTTCTTCTCACTTCTATAAGCAACAGGTTATTTAAATTAGCTTTGAAGGTTTAGAAACTTTCTTTTTCTGTTCTTGGCATTTTTAGTTAAAAAAGGCAACCTGATAGAAAAAAATTCTTGAGTGTTGTTGTTGTATCCTGTGTAATTGTCATACACACATGGGATACGGAAATCTGTGTTGATGTCTGCTGTTGTGAGGTGCATCTAAGGGTTTGGCCCAGACCTCGTCATCTGAGGAGTTTCTAGGTGTTATGAGTGGACTCTAAAAGACCTGTTGGGTAACACTCTGGAGCACTCTTCAAAGCCTACCTGCCTGGCACTGAAGGGTGGTAAGCCAGGCTTTGTTCATGTTGTATTCAATACGTGTGTATAGGGAGTGTGTGCTGAGGTTACAAAGCTGAGCGTTCCAGAAGCATTTCCGACATGTGCACAACCATCATTCAGGGTCCTTTGTCTTGTATGCCATGGACTGCTCCCTGATTCAGAGACAGCCTCCTCCTCCTGCCTACAACTCCTACCCTCCCACTCCTACCCTCCCAGCCTTGGACAGAGAAGACTAATGATCTTAAGTTTCTGTGCCATTTGAGATACCTTCCACTGGGAGGTCTGCGCTGCCCTGGAAGGTCCGACGGGACCTGCAGGAGGCCTGTGTCCATCTGGAGCAGAGCTGGGGACAAGGCTGGGTGCCTGAGGCATCCCAAGCAGTGCTACGTTCCTGTGGTTAGGAAGCTCAGCAGGGCACCCCTGGCTGCAGTGGCTTGATTTCCACTGATAAAAATAGGATTTTGGACACTGAGCTCAAGGCAAATGCCTGCCTAAAAGTAGGTATTTTGGGACCTGAATCCCTCGCTTTAGGTCTGGCCCTCAGGGCAGTTTGGGCTCTCCAGGAATGGGTTTTAAATTCTCCGTGCTTGTTTGTGCTTTTTCTCTTTTCCTTTTCCCCTATCGCTGATGAAGAGCGATGGTACTTCAGCTTGGGGCCAGGAAGCACGCCGATATCCTGCAATTGCCTCTCAGACGTTAGCTGGGAAGTTGCTTTTGTATAATTGTCTTGTTTTGTACTCGGCTTGTTTGTTCCCACAGCCTCCTATTACATTAGGACAATATGTCCCCCTTGGAAGGTTTTGTAAGCCACTGTAAGGTAATTTCATCTTGCTGACCAGGACACCATTGTCTGTAAGTGCATTATATGCAGGTATCCTTAGGGGTTTTCATACTGTGTGGGCATTTATCAATAGCCTGGCTCAAAAGAGAAGAAGGTGACACAGGAATAGGAACTGGAGTGCTGTCTTATTGCTGAGGGAATAGGTCCTTATTGTCTGTTGGCAGAATAGGTGTATAAATTTCAAGCACTTTTTAACACAAGTTCATCTCACATTTACAGGTTGGCCTTAGGTCAATTTTTCTGCTATTCTGTAATTGATAGGTATACAATGCTCTTATCGAAGAGCATTACATATACTTATGGTCCATGAAGGCTTTAGTAGGTAAAACGTCGCTAAAATGATAATCAGCATGTTTAACGGCCATGGTTTCCTGCCATGCAGTTTGGGTTTGATTCTTTTCACTGCTAGCAAACTCCATTAGTTTCTCATTTCACACCTGGAAGATTTCTGATGCTAACTGTGTTGCAGAATTTCAAGAGACTGTCTCACTTGCATTTCGATGCTGGTCTTACTGCCTCTGTTGATTTTAGGAATGAAGCTAAATTTACATAGAAAAGAACCATGAATTTTGAACTGGTTTGACTGGTTTCTGTCTCATTGCACGATCGATGCGGGATGTTTAATTTTAAGCCTTAATAGATTACAATTCGTTCTCACTGTGCATGAGAAATAATGTAAAGTACACAGTCTGCAGGTTTTACAAACCATTACATCCTCCTGAGATACACAACTATTTGGACTTGCACTATCTTGTGGATTTTGATTACTGTATCGCAATGCAGCTACTCCTTTGGTTTCCATTCCTCAAAGTGGCATGTGGAAAATCGTATTTCTAAAGCATTTTGTTCAATGTGCATTCTCCTGTACACACTGGATGGCATTGAGACAGGATCTGATATATGTTACCATTCATTTAATGAATATACAGCATAGAATTAACAACTGGAGGAGAGCTGCGGTGCTCCAAGTGTGGAACAGCATAACTTCCATAGCAGTCATCCAGCATAAGAAGAGGTAAAAAGTTTACCTGGAAGAATTTCTTTGGCACATAGTACTGTGCTAATTAACCAGCAGAATTGGTTTTCTATACAGCCAGGTCCGCACATTTAGTTGCATGAGAGTGCTGTCTGGGTGCACTTCAGAGCTGGAATAGCTGCTGTTGTACATGGCCAGAGAAATACAGCTTCTTCTTGCAGAAACAGCTCTGCAGTCAGGAATTATGCTGCGGTTGTTTTTTTCCCCTTTCCTTCTAAAGTATTCGGAGAAATGAATACTTGCTGTCCCAGTCCAGGGACCAGTCACCTACTTGGTTGGGTTGCACTATGTCATTACAGATAAACAGAAGTCTCTTACTGGAACCGTCAGCTCCAAAAGTATGGGTCTGCAGCCTGAAGTCGTGGGGTTTGGGGTTTTTTTTCAGCTCAGCTTATGGCAGCAGAGAGATACTGAGGTTTCTTTCCGAGTCTCGTAAATGTGCTGTTGTCACAGTAATTGTTCCCTTGGAAAATGCAGAAGATCTGCTGGCTTTGCAATGTGCCTCTGTACTGTTTTATTCCAAAACTCATTTCAGGCCGACTGGAACCTGACGTTATAGGTGCCATTTCAGTCAGAGATTGACTCCTGTGCTTAACATGTGTTGGAAGGACTGTTCAGCTGTTAACTCTTAACTGAGGAGACGTATAAAATCAGGACTGTGACCAGTCCTCTGGAGGAGCATACCTCTCTCCATTGATCTGTAGAAGGACCTTCCAGTCCTAAATTTAGCTACGGTGAATTGAAGTCGAGTTAGGTGCCTGAAATACATAGTGACTTTCTGTCTCCCCATCTCTGTGGTCTTATCTGAGAGTGCTGCAGTATTAAAGCCCTGAATTGGATAATCCAGTGTGAGGCCAGTGGGTTCAAAATTACAAGTGAAGTCTATTTGTAGTGATTATGCTAATTGCATAGAGATATTGAGAGGGAAAGGAATGTGCATGTGACTCTGGGGACTCACTTTGATCCTTTGCCTCCCTGTGCCAAGCAGAGAAGGACACAAAGAGTAGGTGTAGATGCAGATAACATTGGAAAAATAATTTAGGTTTCATCCAAGGCTGATGCTATGTTTTGGGACATGGCACTTTTCACCAGGCCAGCTGAAAGCCACAACCCATACAGAAGACACCGTCCAGCTTGGGTAGCAGAGCTGAGCACTGGGTGCTGCAAGGAGCTGTGCCCTTCTGCTGACCTCCTTGTGCTGACCAGCCCTTGTGCCAAGCGCTTGCTGGAAACTCAGAATTTATTGATGAATAAATATGTGGAGCAGGAGCTGCCTTTAAATGAGTTGTCTGCTGAGAGGTTTGAAATCAGTGACTGATATCCCTGTTATGGAGAACTGATTTCACTTTTGCCACGTCTAAACAGAATGATGTAACTTGTGCATTTGTGGGACAACCGGTCTGCCCACTCCAGATAAAGCAAGGGGCTCTGCCACATGAAATCTTGGCTTTAGGGAGGGGATGAAGGGGCAAACAGGTCCTGGATGTTAGTCGTATGCATCATATACCTTGTCAGAGAACACTGTACAACAACCCATGTATGACAGCAAAAAGGAACATTAAAAAGTTCAGCATTAATCCATTCTGGAAGCTGTCTCTTGCGTAAGAGGGATGACCTGGGCCTGTTGACGTCCAGCTGGGAAGCAGGGTAATCCCGTTGTGATCCTGTCACAAGGTGCGCTGAGCCTCCAGAAGCTACCTGTCTTTAGCTCTGGCCTCGCTCCAACCCGAATCCCATGCCTGGGCCGGAGTGCCCACATCTCCTTCTTGGCCTTCTCCCTCCTAAATGGCAGCACCTTTAGTTTTCTTGGGCAGGGACATCAGCCGCTGGTGTGCGTAGCTTCTGCTGGCAGGGTCGGTGTAGCTCTGGGAGTGAGGGATACTTACGTTTAAACCAAAATGTGTCAACATAGATTATGTTGTTAAAAGAAGTAAGCCTTTGAATCCCCAACATGACAGTTGTAATCCCACAGTTACTACAACATCAAGCAACAAGTCTGAAAAAGATGTCGAGTTTGATGCTGTTGCTTGGGATGGCTTCAAGCCAGAGAAGCTGAGCTCCATGGGTGCCACAGGACCACAGCCGCGTCCTGTGTCCTCTTCTGAAGTGCTGAGGTTTCAAAGAGTGGGACGATGAGCGCTCTGATGGGATGATCTGCTTTCCTTTGGCAAGGCCTTGGGGTATTTATTGCAGTAATGCATTCAGAGGGGAAGTAACATGGCAAATAGCTGCCATAATTCGAGGTCTCATGGTGTCTTCTGTGCTTTGCTTTGAAAATACAAGCCTGAGACTTGACGTGTGCCAGGATCACTGTGAATGCAGACTGAATCTGTGTTTAATTCCTCTTTAACGTTGGGGTATAAACAAGGAGTATCTGCCCTGGAAATTTTTCCAGCTGCTTGCAGAGAAGCAGTAATGGAAGCTCAGTGCTGAGATTGATTGATTACTCACAGATTATAGAGCAGCAATTGCAGACAGTTTTATTGTTTAAACACTGCTTGGTATTAAACCACTTTTATAGCAGACTGGAAAGGCAGATGTCCGTTTAATCTGTTTGGCTCCTTCAGTGCTGCATAATGTCATGAATGACAACCTTCTCCAGCAAAATGGAAACCTTCAGCTGCGTGATCCCATGGAGCAGGCTTGGAAGTGAGGGAGAAGCTTGCTCCTCTTGGTGACTCCTTTGGTGAACGTGAGCTTTACTTTAAGATTATGTATTGATTATAAATCAATAGTAGGTTGTTAAGTTGATTTCCAAAGGCAGTATAAGGTGGTGTGAGGTATCCTAAATGATCCCTTTATTTGAATCTTGTGTGTTGGTTTAAAAAAAAAGACGAAAAAAAAAGGCAGTACTGTTGCAGCCTGTCCCTCAGTGTACAGACTATATGTACGGCGGTTTTGTGGTCAAATCTGTAAGTGCCACTGTTACACTTTGCTTCAGCAAACACTGAAGGGCTGCAGTTGGCTATTACAAACCCAAGCGCTATCCATTGTGTGTTTCCTCTGAACCGCGGCTGTACCGAGCACAGAGAGGGGAACAGCGCGACCCCCTTTCAGCCCCATGAAATGGGGTTTCAAAGAACCATGCCCCGTCGGCTGGTCCGTGCTCGCTGGACGTGCTGCAGAGCCGGCACAGAGCGGGCTGGGAGAAGTTAATGTCCAGCAGGCGCGTGCCTGGGGACAGCTCGCTGGAAACTTCTCAGCTTGCTGATGACAAAATGAGGTCTTTCACTCTGAATGCAAATGGTGTGCCACTTCAAACCAGTCCTACTGGGAAAGTAACGAAGAAACCACCGCATTGTCTGTAAAGGCAGGCTGCGGCTTGCCCAGAGGGTTGCCTTTGGCTCCCGGCACCGTTTGCTGCCGGCCCAAAGCTGGCGGCCGCCGAGATGGTGTGTGTGATGAGTTGCAGTGTCCTCGGGGCCCCGTGGCTGCTGGCACCATGGGTGGTGGGGCAGGTGGGACGGACCCATCCCTCTCCCTGCCCCTCCGCGGCCTGTGGTGGACGATGGAGTGGCCTCCAAAGCAGATTTCAAGAATATTAGATTTGTAGAGCATGGCCTGGCCTTTCTTTTTAAGAATTGTAAACAGACTCATGAAGGAAGTGGTGTTTGAGCAGAAAACAAAGAGCGAGTCCTGGCTTCCCAGCCAGCTTCGTGGCGGACAGGGCTGTTGGCAGAGCTCCTGACTCTGCCCTCACCCTGGTAATTGAAAACCAAGGCGTTATCCCACATCTTTGTGCTGTGTTTTGGGGGGTTTATGTCACTTTTTTGGTGTTCTTCCTCATGACTGTTCATTCCCCCCCCCCTTCAAACTAATTTTAAAAGAATGAAATGGAGGCTTGTTAAGCCTTTGGGTTGCATAACGTGCTGTATCGGAGCCGTAAGCCAGTCACAATCTGCTCTCCCGTCCCATCAGTCTTCCCCGTCGAACTGCAGCCCAGGCTGTGTGCACACACGCAGTTAATGGAGGAAGGGCAGCCCTGCCAGGAGCTGGACCTGGGTCTGGGGTCTCCAGAAGGGCCTGTGCTCTGTCAGGCTGTTAAGCGAGCAGTTCCTGCACTGCAAACTTGATAAGCCAATTTTTCTGCAAGTGAAGTGCGGCTGTGTGTTTCACTGACGAGTTTCATTAGTTCTCATGGAACGTGTCTGGTATGGACTCATTTTTTTTAAGAAATGAAATGAGTTGATGACTGTGCTTTATCAAAATGCCAGTAGCTGTTGCATTGTTCTGCCTAATGGTCTTTGTCTATCGTGTCATTACGAAGTCAAATGAACTTCGGAGTGACTTTTAAGAAGAGATGTCAGCTGACATGAATTGAGTTTTCAGCAGAAATGATCCTCACCTTCTTGTTCCTCAAACGCTTCCTGGTTGTTGTCTGCCTTCATTCAATTATCATCTCCCAAAATGCCATATGGAAGTGTCTTTCTAGAAAATTTCTTCTATCTGTTCAAAGTGAGTAAACAAATGCTGCTTGCTGTGATGTAATATGTTGCAATTGCCTCCTTGCAGTTGTCTTCGCCAACATGCCATAAAAAGCAGCCTCAATTTATATTATTTGAAGAATTGTAGTTATTGACAAGTTCTTGATCTAATTTGCTCATGTATGTTTATCAGAAAACCTTATTTACACACTTCATGCCCGTCCTGTGAAGAGGTTTATTCTTGATCAAAGCATCTAATTTGAGAGGAACTTAAAAACGATATTATTGTGTGATAGAAAACTCCTCTGTGCTTTCTACTAAAACTACATTACAGGTGCACTCTTCTGTCTAGCTGTATAGATGCATAGTTAAAACGTCCCTTTGCATTGCATTGCTCTCATTTGAGACACAGTCCTCGACCACTCTGTTTTCTTAGATATACATATGCAAGTGTACTAGCAGTGTTGCAAAACTATTCTGTGTTGTCTTGCTGTGGCAGATCTGAACGTCTTGCCGTATGGTCTCCCTAAGCAGAGTCTTTACACCTCCCCTCTTTGTCCTCGGATGTTTTATAAGCTCCCAGAACCTAGGGAGGTGAGCAGGTTTGTGTGAGGTCAGGTCTGTTAAGCAGCTGACATCTGTAACACTTAGGCTGATGAAACCCCTTTTTGCTTGTTCCGAGTGTCGAGTGGCCCTTTTCCTGAAGCAAACAGAACCAGGAACTAAGAAGCTTTCTAATGCCGTCAGTGTAGCAACCTTTTTTATTGCTTGCAGAGAAAAACCTGTGGTTTGAATTAAACTTTTGTTATTAATCTGGGGTTAGCCTTGTGAAGTGCAATTGCTTTGGACATATCTGCAATGAAACCTTAAGAGCATTTGTCCATTTGATTGACAGCTATATGGAGCAGATAATGTGCTGTATTTTTGAAGCAGAACTGTCGGAAATAAGGTGCAGATAATTGGAATACATTCGTGCTTTATCTAGAATAACTCGGGGTTGACAGGTTACTTATCCATTGTGTCCACTATTTTTGCCAGCACTTAACCATGTTAAGTAGCATAAAGATGCCAGTGCTGAATTAGTTGCTTCCGTAAAACATTAGTTTTTTAAGGTGTTCTTGTGATACTTGAAAACTTTACTGAATTGATAACTTAGAAAACATCTGTTCTTTCTATTCACTCTGCAAGATACAGGTTTAACAAGGAAGTAGGAAAGTTGATCTAACATCCAGAAATAAAATATCACTAGCAAAGATTTTGTGGACTCAAATTTATATCAGTTTAGATCTTTCTTTTAACTTTCTCCCTGAGCAGCTTCCTCTGTATGTCCTGGCCCTCAGCTGAGAGTCTAGTTGTCAAGCGTGATACAGAAGTTGGCATCAAATCTAAATCTGTCTGTGCCTGTGTGGGCTGTCATTTGCGTACATTTTATGGTGTGCCCTTGGATTAGAACGCGGTAGGTCTGTAGTAGTTCTGATGACACCAAGCAGTAGTATGGGTCACTGGCCACACAAGCTTTTAAGATATGAAACTTTGAGAGTTGCTTCCTCAAACAGGATCACCTCGTAAGTAAGAAAGTAGAAGAAACATGGATGTGGCTGCTAGGCTGTGGCCATTCATGTTACAGTCCAAGGAAGACTGCTGTGCTAGCACTGGCTTTCTCAGTTGATACCTCCAGGCACGAGCCTGCAGAAGACCATGAGATCGCTTTTTGATGTGTGGTGATATGTATCAGGTTGAGGTTTGCTCTTCCTACCATGCCACACAAATATGGTCCTCAAGCTGGAGACCTTTATCTGATAAAGGATTTAATAATAAAGCAGAGTGTTTGCTTTTTGAGTTTGAAGTACGAGAAGTTTACCTTTCTTTTTCTTCTTCCCTTCCTCACCTACCAAGCCAGGTGATGTGTTTTCTTACTCAGTAGGTAAATACACTTGCTAGCTTCTGTTTCTCTACGAGAGGTGTATATATATACACACACCCATACATATAAAAGTGCCAACAAGGCGAAAGAAAGTGTACAAGTTAAATGGCATGATGCCAAAAATACGTGGATTTGGTCTGTTTGTCTGTTGTACATTCACCTTGCTCCCTCTCAGGAGGTGGCTTCGGTGTGTAGCCAGATTCCTGGCAGCAGGGCAGTGATCTGTAGGGTATTAGAAGCATATCAAGAAAGTGGAGAAAAAAAAGAAATAAAAAGACAACCTGACAGACCCCTTTCTGGTTTGTGCTTAGTACCTCCCCATTTTGTGCTGTATTGTAAGCAATCCTTTAGCAATAATACAGACAGAGCCTAACAAAGAGACTTGCTTGCTGGCAGAAAGTTGCTTAAAATAACTTACTGAGGATAAAGAGGCTGCCCAGGTCAATAATGCTGTGAAATCCTCAATGTGTAACAGCTCCAGGAGGTTTTGTAGGCATATGGATTTTTAAAAGCTTCAGACCGTTGATAAGGCAGTAAAGATTGTAGAGTGCTGCTAACCTTGTATTGATGGTGCTGGGACAGTTTTATGAAGATTCAAAGTTTGGCTATAGAAATACTGAAATCTTTGTTCCCTTCAGCAGAACTCTGATTTAAAGTATGAATGCAAGAAAGAAAGGGCTGTTCTTTGTTAACAGATATTTAGAAAGAAAGGGCTGTTCTTGGTTAACAGATATTTAATACCATTAAGAGTCTTTGTTGTATTTTACTCTTCAGTCAGATCTATGACTGTTAAAAATGCTGTCAAACAACTTACCTGGCTTGCTTTCCTTTAAATCAAGGGAAGCTAATTTATCAAATACAGTGCAATTTATCCCTACCTTCTTTATGAATGTAATTCTTCTGGTTCTAGTTTTATGTAGCATTATTTTTAAAATATCAGCTGAAGGTAATCAATATGAAGCTTATTTCAGCCGGTTTTCATTAAAAGTAGCCACTCATGATAACTGTGAGAGATTATGTTATCAGTTCACTAATGCTTCAATTAAAGCAGCAGCCTTCATGTCCGTGCTTTAAACCAAAAAATTGTAACATGCTGTTTGAAGGTGGTCCCTTATGTAATTCCAGTTGAAACTTTTTTATTTTGAGAAATTCCTTTATGTTCATCTTCAGAGTTGTTTGATCCACGTCCTGCCACATCCACGTGCGCAGCTCATAGGCAGGGAGTAGCAGAGGGGAAAGGGGCAGGAGCTGGGGTTGTGGTGGGGAGGAGAACCTCTGTAGAAAATCGGGTGTCAGCCTTTCCACTGCTGGTGGAGTAACTTTTATCTTTGTGTACCTTCTTTTGTGTGGTTTCAGCTTGATGCTTTCTGTGTACGTTTGTGGGGTTTTCTTAAGAGCAAACATATGTTAGATGGTTCTTCTCAGGAATATGAATGCACGTTAATTGTTACGGTGTGTGGAAGTGGCTTACAGCAGGTATGGAGGCTCACAGCAAACTGCCTTACCAAGCCTCTGCCTCGCTTTCTCTTCCTGTGCAGTTGGTATGGGGCCAGCCAGCTGCAAAACTGCGTGGGGAAAAATTCCTAACAATATAGTTCCAATTCTCTTTTAGTGGTTCAGTATATCCACCTGGTTTCCAAACGCAACGCTGGTCTGTCTTTGTCTTCAGAAGAAATTGTCCCCTCGGTTCCCTTGCCCTCTCTGATGCTGCGCTGCACGCCCCAGCGAGCCACCAGGAGAGTCAAAGACGGAGGGAGGGCAGGAGGAAAATCCTTCCTTCTTGCCTCAGCCCCACCTGGCTAGAAAGTTGGTTGGTGCCGCAGGCAGGGTGCTGTGCCTCCCCCAGCCCAACCTGTCTGTTGTCTGGGGCTTGGGGAGTCAGGCGGGCTTGTGTCAGTGATGCACCAGTTCCTTCTGCCTGGTGGAAGGAGGGGAGTCATGCCTGAAGGGCAGCATACCAGACAGAAGACTGCTCCTGAAGCCACGTAACCTGTACAAGCCACCGTATCTCTGATTTCACTCAACTGCTTTTATAGTAGAAGTTATTAGAGTTATGTTTTATCCCATCTGAAGTAAACTCATTTCTTATCTTTGCATGCATCAAAGAGGATATGAATACCAAGCCTTTGTAGCAAAAATTCAGTTAAGATGGGATCAGACTGCCGAATCCAACAACCTAATCTTGTAGACCAGTGAGATGAGTGGGTGTTAGACTGGTTGGAACCTGGAAACAGCAATAAAGTCATCTTTGTTGTCTTACTGTTTGGGGATCTGGGATACGAAGAGGTATCTCACAAGGATGTACCTGGTCTCTCAATGCTTTCTGCATCTGCTGTCTCTGTCTGAGAAGACTATACCAGTGGAAAGAGTAGCAGTGACACCATTTATCCTTTTGGCCGCAGAGATTATGGCTTCTGGCCTAATTTAATCAAGTTTTGGATTTACTAGTGGTTTTCCTGCCAGAGGACAAACTGATTCCCTACCTCTGTGCTTGCAGCCACCACTCAACAAGTTGGAAGTAGTTACCTGAATAAATGAAGTTATGATTGTTTTTGTGGACCGGAGAAAGAAGTCAGCACATGCAGCAAGTTCTGCTGGTTAACACAAAGTTAGCCACATTGATCTGCAGTTCAGCTTGCATTTTGCATCCTTAGACAGAACCAGTTTTCAGCCAAAAATCTTCTCTGTCAGCACCTGAAGTAGTATAAAGATGACGATTTGAGGTTTTTTGTTTGTTTGCTGAGGGTTTTTTAAGATACTTGTTTAAAGGGTGATTCTTTCCTCTCACGCTGAGCACACAGCCTGCATATTCTATTGTAATGAAACTGAGAGTCCTCGTACAAAGGTGTTTCATTTAAGCATACTTAAAACTTATTTGAGCTCTACTTTCCTTTAGTAGGAATTACCGCTAACATTCATCTCAGTTCTGGAGGATCCAGGATTTCTCTTCATTTAAAGCAGTTTATGACCATGTTCTGAAATAGGTTGCGTGTGTTTGTGGGAGGGAGGAAAATTCCTTCAGCTAATTGCTATGATAGCACACAATTTTAGAAAGATCAGATAGATTTCACATCTACCAGTGGCCATTTTTCCACCTGTGGGGAGCTTTGGTAAGATGTCACCAACGGTCTGCTGGCTGCAGGTGGCAAATAGAAGTGTCCAGGGAGAGGTTCACGGACCTTGTTGTTCAGCAAGTAAATCCCTATTGAATAATAGATTATGCATTCAAGACTTGGAAATACTGACTCCTGAAGCCGTGAAGTCTTATTCCTCCTCACCTTTGACAAACTTCAGTTGCCATACATAACCTTTGCTAGTAATATTTAATTGGTGCTTAATGTAACTTTAATAATATAGTTGTTTTACATGTAATTTCCTTGTTTATGCAAAAGGAATGTAATTGAGACAGTTTATTTCCAATTCTTGCTACTAATGGCAAAAACATCTTAATTCAAATGATTTCATGTTAGTTGATTCTGGGTTCCTCACATGGGGTTATTTTGTTGAAATCTACGGACTGGAAAGGAATCAATATGGGGCTTTTGAAACTGGTGGAGGTTTGCAGTGCTCCCACTACGATTGATTACAGCTGCTTTTGTAGGGCTTTAAAAAGAACAATCTGTATTAAAAACATCATTCTTTGGTATGAGCTCGAACAGCTCCAAATAGGTTTCCATGGGGGCTGCCCTGCAATTTGACCACTTCAAGGGATTGCAGTAATCACCAGTGGGCCAGGGCAGCGAGGCAGAGGAAAGGCTATTAGGTGGGGAGTTATTGGCATGCATGCCAAAGAGGTTACCCTGGCAGCTTTAATCATTCATCCACATTCTCAAGAGGAGGGAGGAAAATATAAGTGTTAGTTCTTCTGATTGATTAGGAAAAAGGATCAGTAAAGCACGAAAGGAAAGGGGAGGTGTGCGCGGAAGAGCCAGTACGCATTAGAATTAAAAGCAGAGACTGGGGCAGGTATGTGTAGGTATGACCTCTATACCAAAAGCTGCCTGCATCTCCCATTAGTGTCAGGCTTGTGACTGGTGATTCAAAGACAGGCTAACCTCTTCATTCAGCATTTTCAAAGCAACACATTTAGCTTCTTGGTCACGGCTGTGCCTTAAATTTAACCTGTCTGCACATGGGCTGATGTGTCCTTAAAAAACTGATTAGCATTTTGAGCTGTGACAATGATTTGCATGGTGGTTTTGATCCTATTTTTGGTGAAACCGATGGGTGCTTTTTGGAAAACGTGTAGAAAATTGCTATGCTAATTGAGATAAATCAATCTGTGATGCACATTGCTGGCTGCCGGGTTCTGATGCTGTTTCGCCTGCACATTTCCCTTTAATATTTCAGTCTGGAGTAGCGCTTCAGAAGCTGATTCAGCTGTAGCTCTTCTAAAATAGTTTCCCTGTTGTATCGTGCCTACGTCAAAGGCAGAGTTGAAGAATAAACTGTTCTTTGCACCGATTGATGGCTTGGCATGAAAGCTGAAAGGGCTTTGAATCTTTTAATTTTGGGATTCCCGGAGAAACTTTGGTATTAAACTTCTGCTTTTACATGGGAAGCGAGAATTGCTGTGTACTGTACCCTGACTGTTAAGCAGTCTTGAGGTTTTCAAGGTAAAGGGGGGGACACTAAAATGCAGTGTTCAGTTCTGGGTTTCACGTACAAGGAGAGAAAGAACTGTTGGCGCAGAGTCAGGGAGTGTGATATTATGTCAAATGAGAGGGTTCATGTAAACAGCACAGCAACACTGTTTGCTTGGGTTGTTGTATCAGATTGGCCCTGCCCCTCTATCATGCCTAAGTAACCGGGTTTGAGTTGGAGTAAGTTTATGTGGTCATTGGGTTAGGAAGGTCCCTTGGTCCTAACCTGTAGCCTGTGTGGAGGTGATCTGACCATGCAGCTCCCCAGCTGTAGGTCTGGGGAATGACCAATGGGGCTGGTCCCCTCTTGTGGTCTTTCAACATGAATTGCTGTAGAAACTTTCATTGCTGGAGAAAGAAAATAAAATGCTGCAGTTTCATATCCTGCGATCCAGGTAGCTTTTACTTGCTGAGTTTTTACTTGCTGAGGCTGTGGGACTGCTTCTGAGAAGACTGTGCGGGTGAAGAACTGCTCTTCACTGGCGTATAGTGGTGTCAGAGATGGACAGAGGTAAAGGTTTGTTGTTCCAGAAAATTCTGCATAACTGAATGAAGATATAGGTATCTTCTGCAGGGTAGATGAAGGCATCTTTTGTAGGGGCAGATCCAACTATGGTCTCGCTCAGCTAGCAGTCCTTTAATACTAATTCACGTGGGCTTAAGCCTAGTTGGATGGCCTAGAAGGGCTCTTGGGTAACCAATGAGGATCTATTTTTGTTCATTTACTAAATACCTGTCGTAGCTGGAGAGCATAGAGAAAGTTGTTTGATCTGCCCTTCATCACAAATCATGCTGTTGATTCTCATGCATAAGGATAGAAAGCTCTGCTTGGTCTTGCTGCCGTGCTTGCTCACCTCCCTCCTGCATCTTCATACAGCAACCTCTGACCCACCCTAAGCAACACAGTTTCTGGACAAGGGATTAGATTAATAGACTGAAGTTTGGTCTCTGTGTGCATCTAGTACATAAGTGATGGAAATCAGACTCTGTGAAAAGAAATGGAAAGATAGAAGCTTATTCCTTTGGAATTTACCTCAGACAGGTGAGAACTTTAGAGGATGTTTATCTTTCTCTTCAAGGCAGGACAAGCCTCAGCTCCAAAACTGTAAGCAGGCCAAAGACCCACTACACAGATCTGTAAGCCTTTGTAATGGGAAGAAAAACATTTTAAATTAAGCTTGAACAAGTTCTCCTGTTATCCTTTTAAGTTCTGTTATCGCATAATGTACCATACAGCATGTAATTACACATTAGGGAATATTTCTAAAGGCACAGATGACTGTTAGAAAACAGGCACACGAGTTTCTATGACTTCATGAAGAGTGTGAACCTAAATCTCTCAGCTGCAGCACAGTAATTTCTTTGGTGCGTGGCCGTAAGTGAAAGGCAGCTGATGTGGTGGTGGCTTGTTGGTGCCTCCTTACCCCATGGGGCTCTTTGCCTTGGAGTGTTTCCCTGTGAGTACCACGGATGTGGTGTTTTTTTCTTTTGGGTGAGCCATGACGTAGACTGCTGAAACGCCTGACGCTGGCAAGAATTGTTTTATTAATGCTGTCCCTGTCAAACATGCCTCTGTTTTGGTAATTAGTCTGGCGTAACAGACTGTGCGCATCTTAAAAGCCAGCATATTTTGACTCTTGGCTCTGACATGAGGCGATCTCTATAAATCAGCTCTTTTGGTAGACTCCTCTATTGTTGAACGCTAGCAGTAGTGGAAGCCGTTTGCTGTGCTTGTGTTTATTTTGGGCTCTCCGCCTTTCCTCAGCAGCCACGAGCGGTCAAACCCTTTCTTTATCTGTCGTGAGAGATTGGAGGCCTAAAGCTATAGTTTTGTGCAGCATCAGGAAGTTCTTCTACATGAGGTACAAGGAGCGTGAATAATCTTTCTGGCATGTGCTCCAGCTACGGTAGCAGCTCTGCGCTGCACCATGCAGGATCTCAGCCTGCCGCGTTGCTGCCGGCACCAGCACCGTCCCCACGGGCAAACACTGTACTTACAACACTAGTAGGGGCACCCGTACAAAGCCGATTTCCTCTTCCACCCTTACCTGAAGAAGGGCAGCAAATGTCTTCTAAGGTATTTTTAAAAATACCTTTGGAAATGAGCCCTCCGGAATGAGTCACAGCAATCAAAGCTTGTTGTTTAATTGGCCAGAGCCAGTGATGGGGGAGGCGGTGGCTTTCGCAAATTCGGTCCAGGCAGTTCCCATTGCAAGGCTGCTTTTCACATTGGGCACACGGATGAGCGGGAGGACTGGCACGGAAAGGCAGCAGCCGTGGGGAGCGCTTGGAGGGTTTTGTGCTGTTCCGAGGTAAAACTGGGAGATGGTAAGCGTGTCAAAATCATTCGGGGGAAATGAGCAATGCAGATGTTGGCTTCTGTATGAAACCCTCGCTCTCAAACTTGCAAAATTCAATCTGGGGCCTGTTGTTATGGAAAGAATGTTTTTTGCTGTGATCACAGTTACCCGTGGTGTAGGGCAGCCTCACTGGCCAGTGCCCACTCCACTAACAGCGCCGTTGTGCGGGCAGTACGGTTTCTCCAAGGAAGAAAATGAGGAGTCCTTACAGTCTTGTGCTTAAATTACGTCACTAATTATTAGCGTCTTACTTCTCAAAAAATCCCACAACCACCCAGCACCGTGCCTCCCACTGCCACTTCTGCCGAAGGCCCCACCGCAGTTGGCGCAGTGGGTTTGCTGGGAAGAGTTTGGCCTGCGAGTCCTCAAAAGTGGCCACCACCACCTCGAAAGGAAATAGCGGGGGCTACTTCTTTCCTTCCCTTTTCTTCTGTGCCCAGCTGTAGGGCATGTCAGTGAAAGGGAAGAGAGGCATCTGTAATAAGACAATTAGTGGTAAACATGCCTCGTAACATAAAATCCTACTTCAAAATTACGTGTCTGTAGCAGGGTACATGCAGGCCGTGTAGGGATGCGCAAGCTGGAGGAGGTCGATGAATGCTGTCAGAGCCAGCAGACACCCATCTCTTGAGAACCAGTTACACGATGAGAGATGGAAGGTGGATGCCCTTCTGGTTAGCGTGTTTCTCTGGGAAAACCTAGTGCATTGAGGTGTAAACCTGATTTTCAAGTTTTGGGCTGTAGAGTTTTTTTTGTTTAAAATCATAACTCTCATTCCTGGGCAAGGTTAACAAACTCTTAATGGAACAGTCTCATCAGTGAAATAGCTTTTCTGGTGTGATGAGGGGAAGCAAAGAAGCGGTCAACAATGATGGCAAGACGCCTGCCAGCTTTGGGGTCGGCGATGCTGAGGTCTGTTAGGACTAACTCCTTTTGGGTGGCTGATCATAGTTCCTTTTGCAGCAAGCGTAGGGACAAGTACAGTTTCTCCCTCCTGCAGCCGCCTTTTCTCCTGCCTTCCATGGCAGTTGCTGTAACGGCCCTCGGGCTTTAGGAGAATGCATTCAGGTAGTTAGCTTTCCAAAAATGTAGTGTGTAAGAAGAATGCATCGCTTCAGTGAACTTGGACTCACCAGGTGAAGGTGCTTTTATACAAGCACTAACAGAACAGCAAGATCTGTTAATAGAAGAGGAAAATCCATTTTCTTTCTCCTCCTTACGTATAAGATCTCCACCTAATCAACAGCTGTAATGCTTGCAAATTTTCAGAGCCTTCTGGCTTAGATGTTTGGGATATAACATCACTTTTAAAATATTAGTCTCTGGTTCTGTGCATACTAAACGGGTTACATCTAAAAGACTTCCATCTGGGGAAAAAGGGAGGCAATGTACCATTAATAACCCAGCTGCAAACCTCAAATTCTCTGTCCCATATATATATACCCAAAAAAGCAGAGAACAGAAATTTGATTGCATCTGTAAGTAATAAAATGTTTCCTTCCATATGTCAGTTACTCATCGCTCTTCCGTCTGAGTTTCAAACAGCCATGACAGCCATGGTAAATATTACTTCTTCACTGCTCCTCACACCAGCTTTCTTGGCGTCTTCCACATGGCATAAAAATCTTTAATGTCTCACTCCTAAATCATCCCCACATAATGGGCGAACTGACTGTAACAGCAGCACTGGAAAAGGGAATGGCTGTTACAGGGCACTTTGTACTTTTTTTTAAATGAAGTGTGCCATCCTTTCCCAACCCTCCTGTTGTCTGAAGGTTGTTTTCAGTTTTGTGCCATTGTAATTTTAATGAATGATTATGCCTTTCATGAGATGATGAGTCAGAAAAAGCTTTTTTTCTTTGTTTCCTCTCTCATTTAGTGTCAGAATGAGGGTGGTTTTTTTTAAATATGTTCTGGATGATCTAAATTTATTAAATTAAAAATAATTTAAAATGTAAGCTTTAGTAAAATAAAGATTTTGAGATTTCAAATTCAATGTATAACTGGTGTAGGAATATCTTTTATCTAGTACTTAATAGGTGCTGATCTACACTACATCCATGAGATTTAGCTTTATGCCAGTGTAGTCAATAACCAGACAGGAATCAGTGATCATTGGCATGTAGCATGTGAAGTATTTAGGTCACAGGATTTTGCAGCATTATATTCTTGGAATAAAAACCTAAGTGGGATAACAATGATGGACGAGAATGCAATCTCTGTCAAGAGGTAACGAGCAGTTTTTGTGGCTTCGGGGCCAGATTAAAGGATTGATAACAGCGACATCCTTGCCTGGTGTTCCTGCCATTTTAATAGATCTGAAAAAAAAAAGCTGTTACATAAAAGTGGCATGAGGGCCCTCATTTCAATTGTTAGCCATAGGAAATAGTCCCTTAAATATTAGGCCTTCATAATAACTACAAATAGATTTATGGAGTTGGAATTTGCAAACTTTTTTTACTTTTTCCTCCTAAGCATGTTAAAGTGCTAGTACAGACCTTCCTCTGTCCAAGCCCACTGACAACAGACTTGTTTTTCCAACTTATCTTTTGTGAACACCCTGGAAGTAGTCCATGGGCCCCCATGGATTCCCGGCTGACAAGCAAGAAAGCATTCCTAGTGCAAATATTAAATCAAATTTATTTTTACATAGCATAAAATTGCAAAGCATGGCTTCAGTGCTTGATACTCACTTAAGCATCGTGAAGTATTCTTTTATTGTCATTAACCGTCTCTCATTTTCCTGAGGTTAATCTTCACGGAATTATTTTTAATGACTGTGCATTTTTTATTAACTGTTGGGCTTTTCTTTTTATTCTTAACTTTAAGGCAGTTTTCATTCCAAGTGGACTAAGGCAGCTATGTGCTTCTGAGCAACTGGGAAAAGAGGTTCCAGCTGTGGGTATAGAGGGGGTGTCCCTACCCCAAGACTACTAGCCAGCTTGCAAAGAGCCTGTTTGGGGACAGTGCAGTGCATTTGTCTGTGCAAATACCTGGGATTTTTAAGCCAGGGTACGCTTCTTTGTGCCTTTGGTTTGAGAAGGTGCTCGTGTCCTGCCCAACTTCCACTAAAGAAGAACTGGTCGTATTGAAAGTGAGTTGAAGCACAGGACTCTGGCCAGAGAAAGCTGCAGAGCATGTTCCTCAGACGGAGCTTAATATCTGATATGAATGTGTCTGGGGTTCACCGCACCATGTAATTCTCCCTATAGTAAATACTGAGCTGGATCTATATGACTGTGGAGAATAGTTTTCTCGTTCTGATGGAGTTGTGCCATCCACAACACTAGACATTAAATAATGTTTCACATTGCATCCTTTGCATCTCCAGAATAAAATACAATGGATGCTCAAATTGCTGCTGAAAACTACCCAGGCTTTTCTTCCATTTCTGTTCCTCTGATTTCAGCTGGTTTAAATCTTCAGAACATCTCAGCGTAGCTAGAAATGAAAGCATTTGGCAGCTGAAAAGCCGTAATTCATTGAGAGAAAGGGAGTGAATATGATGGTGGGGAGCCTGGCTGACCAGGCACTTGCAGCTTGGGCTGGATTGGGTTAGCTGCTCAGCTGTCTTAGAAAAACTGAATCTTTAGAAGAACTGTCAGGAATCATTTCTGTCTTCTCTGACTCCTGTGAGGCTGGAAAGAGCAAAAAACTAGGGTTGTTTGTTTTGGAGGGGGGCGTTGGTTTGGGTTTTTATTTGTTTTTTGAATTCTACTAAGTTTGCTTCTGATATAGACAGAAGTGGGAAATGGCCTAGGGAATAAATTGATTTGTAAGTTCATATTTTTATTCAACATTAAAAATTCTGGGCATGGATGTGTGATACTTCTGCTCTCATGCAGACTAATTTTCATTCACTAACATTTGCAAACTCAGGCTGTTTCTCAGCTGTTGCCAAATGCTATTGGCAATTCTCATTGTTAGAAAATTTCTCCAGGTAGGTCTGCAAATTTTTTTTCCCAGCATGGCATTGGGCAATATTTACTACCTCTGATACCTTTTGAATATTGTATGTGTTTTCTATGCCCATGGGCAGCATTTCATTTTAAATATGTTTTGTTTTTTCCTGCCTGATCTTGAGGAGCGGGCTGTTTCGCACCACGATTGTGGCTGGAAGTAAAATGGGTTGAAGTGTCTTGGTCCATTGTGGAAGCCTGATGAACAGCAGGATATTTGTCCTGTGACAGGGAGTTGTTTTCCTCTACGGAAACAGTCTCAGCTGCGTTTTAATTGCAATACCACCTATACAGCTACTGAACCACTTCAGGCCTTCCTTTGGAGACATCTTTTAAAGGAATTAAGTCATCTGATAGTGACCAGACATCGTCTTGAATTTCTGCTTTGGACTGCAGCCAGTTCCAGGCAGACTGTGGGAACTGGCAGCAGCAGATGAGAGCAGGCCTTTTCTAAACCTATCTTAAAACCAAGGCTTTTTTTTCCTCTCCACAGGTAAAAGGTACTGTAGCAAGAGTAGACTTTGACCAAGTATCATGTTGATTTTCTTTTCCTCTTTAGAAGAAGAACAGGGTAACACTGCTTTATTTCAGAGCTGTTCAGAAAAGTGTCAGATACCCCCAGTGCAAAGGTGTTTTACTCTGAAATACTCTAGTAATTGGGATGGCCTTTGTGCTTTCCATGAAGAATATATATATATATATATATTTTATTTTAGATCAAACTGAAGAGTAGTTTTCTGCTGTGAGGAAGCTTACAAGGTTGGAACAGAAATCCATTGCCAAAAACCTCTTAAAAAAAAAAAAAAGCCACAAGTGTCTTCAACAATATTTTTTAGACCTCTGGGAAAAAAATCTACCTCAGAAAGTCAGATGTGGATTTTTGCATAGAGGAGTTACCTCTTTCGCAGTTTGATATCCCTTTAGGAAAGCTACAGTGAATAAAATGGACAATCAATGCCATACAGTAAAAAGTAAAGTGGAAACCATTGGGACTCAGAGCAGCAGGTTTGGGTGATTGTATGAGATAAAGACTCAACTTGACATAGTGTTGCTTTTTGACTTAAAATTCACATTTGCAACTGTCATATGTTTTTCAACAAGTCGTGCAAATGGGCATTCACAAAAATGTGGGTAAAAGTAATAGCAGTAATAGCGGCAGGAACCTTCTCAGTCATCACCGATCCATGGCTCCTGTAAGGAGGAAGTTCATGCTCTGTTGAGAAAGCACAAGCTACTGTGGAGGAAAACAATTTCTAGTCTTTCAAAGTCTGCATTGTCAATCTGAAAGGATTACTGATACCTTGCTCTGTTGTCAGTTCATTTTAGCAGAGTCTGTCTTTAGTGGGGAAATACTTGCAAACATAAAAATGTGGTGAAAGTCCCAAGAAGCCAACTTTTTAGCCTGTTGAAACTACAGCTAAATTTTAGGAGAGATGTGTTCATTTAGGAATTGGAGCACCTTGCCTGACAGAATTTTGGAGGTGTGCTGTCTGATCCAGCTGGAAATGTCACAATCCTTAATCAACAGCACTGCCTTGGAAACATTTGTATTCTGTAGTCCCAGGTGTTCGTTTTAACTTGTAAAGAGTTTCCCGAGGTTTGGCTTGATGTAGATCTGAGATAGTTTTTGATATGTGCTCTTGTTGCTACCCATTTGAGATCAAATGACAGACTTCACGTGACAGCCTATAGATTTGTATATTTGAGATCTTGACAGAGGGCTTCAGTCCTGGGATTTGCTTCTTTCTTGTTACAGAAACTCTGCAGAGTATATTGCAAACCCTATTTATTCATTCATGCATTTAATGAGATGAAGTGTGATTTGAAGGGGGCTTGCTTCCTAAAGATTGAATGGTTTCTTAGTTTTCATTGTGCAGCCTTGGATTTTTTTTTATGCTATAATTTTGCAAATTTCTTTAACATCTTAGACGAATGCATTGCATAAACTGAAAGTATAAACTGTTCAGTGTGCCATCATCAACTTCAGAAATAAGAGCGAAGATTAAGTGACTGCTGTGCTGGAGAACTGTTATCTTTTTAACCATTCCCTCTTATCTGTTTTCCAGAGAGCAGATTTGACCTCTGATAAAGATTTATACCTTGACAACAGCTCCGTTGAAGAAGCATCAGGCGTCTATCCAATTGATGATGATGATTATTCTTCTGGGTCAGGTTCAGGTGAGACAACATGTCACAATTTGATTTTAAAAAGTGTAAGAAGTAATGCAATTATTTGAGGAAAAGCTGTATGGTTTTCCTGCATAAGTGGGAGATGATACTTTCAGTGAGTACCATGAGTGCTAGGCTCTCTATTTACAGAGCACTGAGCATCCCTGCGGGCTGAGTTTTAAATATTAACTTTCTGCTCTTTTCTCTTACTCCTTAGTTGCATCATTTCACTGTGGTATTTTCTCTCTTCTGTCCCTCTGGTTTCTGTCTAGATCTCTCTGGAGTTTAGACATAAGGATTAGAGAAGGCTTAGTTTTCCCATAGCATAATGCTAATTTAGTAGTCTGTAAGAAAATATAGCAGCAGCAAACTTGTTTTCTCTTATATGCATTCAGTTGATGTAAACATGGTATTCACTTCTTTTTTGTTGTTGTTCTTTTAAATTTGGAAGTCTAGATACTGCCAAAAACATGACAGTTTTCTTTGAGGTAATTACATCCTTATAGTGAATAAAGAAATTCATAAACATAACATACTGAGTTCTCAGACTTAACACTCATTAGAGGCATGTAGCTAGCTCATAATTTTTCAAAAAACTGTCAGTGAAAACTCATTAATAATTTCTCTTAGAAAATCTCTTTGTGGAGTGTCTTCTAGACTAGTTGGGAGGCTCCAGCCATTAAAAGTTAAGTGCAGGATTTTATGGTAGTTCTGGAAGAGAAATTTCCTTATTGTTGTGAGCTGTTGTGGAAATCCCATTTATTTTCCAAATGTGTTACTTGTTGTTACTGCACCTTTTTTGTAGTCTGTCTTTTGATGTTTATATATACTCATGAATTTTTAAAGGGTGAGCCCTTCTTGTAGCACCTTGTCTTTGTTTCCTTGTAAGCCACAGCTGAGATTTTTTGTTTGGATCTTTGTTTTTCCTTTCTTTTGGAGGTTCAAAGATATGTTAAAATAAAGTCTGCAGAGGTCTGATTGTGCTGCCAGGCAAATCCAGGCCCCTTGGTCATTGGCCATGGGCGGAAGATGGAGTACATAACACACTACACTCATGCTACCTCTGGCAATCTCTTTCTTTCCTACAAGAAAGCAGGAAAAATCTCATTGTAGACTGAAACTAGCTGGATGCTCATCCAGAGACCTCATGTGACAGTACCAAAATCTAGTTCTTTTGAACAAAGGAAGAAGTCTAAGTTCAAATAATCTTCTAAGCGATCTGTGAGCACAGTTTTATTTGCGTTAAAAAATAAATCTCAAGAGGGAAGCAAATTAGTATCCTCTTTGCCCTGCTCATCTTATACTTACTGCTATTTCCACTTTACGAAGTAGAAAGTGTCCTGCAGATGTACTAATGATCAATTTTCCTCACTTTATGTCGAATAAGTCTCTCTCTACTTGATACTCAGTGATGTAGTGTTCCTAGCAGGAAGAGCCTTCCCACTCAAGAGTGGTTTTCTTACTATGTAATTCCACTCCGAGCAAACAGATCCAAGATGACAACATGCTGACTCCTTTCCCTGGTATGAAAATTGTTAGCTGCCACCAGGCCTATGGAGATAAACAGGAATTGTCAGCACCACCATTAATGCCCTTGCAGGTCTGCAAGCAGCATTAACATGGACAAATGTCACTGTAAGCATGACACATTTCAAACTAGAAACTGGCTGAGGGCTTTTTCTAAGGAGAAAAAAAGGTGATGGTGTTCTGTTGGTTTTTTTTTTTTCCTTTTCTTTCCTTTCATAGCCTCTTTAGTCTTCATGTATATTCAGCTACTGATGTTGGTCTGCCCAAGTGTTCAGTTAGCAGTTTCTGAAGGGGCCATGCGTGCTTCCTGGTTGTCCTTTATCAACATCAGAAAGTCCGCAGTGAATTCATTAGTCTGTTGTTTCCTTCTTGCAGTCTCCATCTCTGAGGAGATGCCTCAGTCTGTCATCACTCTTTTTAGTGTAGGTGTTTGTATATCACATAATAATAAAAGAGTAAAAAGAAGTTTTCCTGCCTATATACAACTTGAAATGCTTTAATAGCTGTTGCTTTTTTCAATAGCTGTTGCTTTTTTTTTTTTTTCTGGCATAAAAGATCTTAACTGAGCCCTGGTCTTGCAGGTAACCTGGAAGTAGCTATTAAGCAGCATAACTACCCTGATGTGAAGGAAAGCCCCCATCTCTATTAGATTTATCAACACATTCTTTAGAAAACTGGCCGATTCTTGTGTCTTCTCTTAAGTTACTCCTGGGAGACAAGTCTATGCAATATATGTCAGAATCCGATGCAGATTTTCCTTCCCCTTCTTCTCTTCCCCCAACCTAATATTTCTTAGCCAATAGCAGCTGGAGTTGAGAAGGTTAATTTAGGATGAACTAGGTCTAGACTGACATTGTGACTGGGGACTGTTCTTGGAGGAAAGTTATGGTGGTGGAGCTGGAGCTCCTCCAAGAAACACAAGAGCAGATCTGCCTTGGCTCCTGGCCTAATGGGAAACCAAAGTTGTGCTCCAGGGCCAGAAGGCAGTTTAGAGTCTGGTGGCAGTGTGATGTGGGGCTGGGTGACAGGTGGTGGCTGGGACGGGGGCCATGGGTGCCTAGGTGGGGCAGGCACGGCCGCTCTCCCAAGTGCTTAACAGGAGCTGGCACTGGGGCTATGGCTGACGCTGGGTGCTCCTGGCCGGGGTGGCACTGTGCTTGGCAGGCACTCCAGGTGGGGCAATGCACCCTCTCCTAGTGTGCTTCCCCTCCCGTGGTGCAGGCAACACAGCAACTATTCATTTTTATACTTCCTAAGATCCTACTGATATGGGCCTTTGAGACTGGAGCAACAGATTCTTCTGTCCGCCTGCTACACCAGCCCCAAGCATGCTTCATGACATTGACTGCCCGGTTCTCCAGGTGCTTTAACACAAAAACTACTCGAAAGTGTGTTTTTGCTGTGCTGGACAGAATCTTCAGTATACTCTCTTCCTTTTATTTTCTTCAAGTTTTGTTATTTTTTTTCCCCTCCTCAACTGAGAATTACCAGAGATACAACATCCTTACACTGTTCCCATTTATTTCATCTGCAGTTCCCCAACAGGGCACTAGCATTATGTTTGCAGCATCATCTCTGTTTGTCTAGCACTGTGTTGGGGGCTTTTCATGTGAATAAACGTGATTTTTTTTCATGTGAGATAAGCCAGCTAAAAATATGTCTTTCTGGTACGTGGCACATTGATGATAGAGATGGAAGGTGTGAAAGAGATGATGGGCATGTGTGTGCCCACCTTATGACAAGTTTGCTTGTGGTGGTAGTACTCCCAGAGTGCAATGTGCAACAGCAAACAAACATGATGCCAAAAGATAGGGCGAAATGATTGGATTTGTTTGGTAGGAAGAGTTAATCACTGTCTGCTTTCAAGTAAGAGTGCTAACTACTGTGGACTTTTTGTAGTATACAATAATTTAAGCTGGCACAGTCTTGATTTCCTGACAAGTTTCCTCAAGCACCAAGAGTGTGAAAGACCATTTGTGTTCCATCATCCAAGGGGCAGCTGATAGACACATCACTGAGAGCTATATTAGATATTTCCAATACTACAGCACAATTTAGAGCTATTTTGACTGCTATGAAGACAGCAGTTGGGCATCCTGAAGAAGTTGAAGTGGATAAAAGATGGTGTGTGATGGTTGAGAGCTCTCAACTCTTTACCACAAAGATGACTATGGGTTTAATTACTGCAGGGTTTTTGCGGTGCCCTCACTAAGAGGGCAGTATCTGTTTATAGAGGGACTCAAGGCAGTTAATACCCAGCACCTTCACCCAAGCTGGCCAAATCCAGAAACCATCTAAAGAGACAGTGATATTAGCAAGAGGAAGAAGTAAGCTCTTATACTCCAACCATTTCACAGTATTCCTCCTAACAACCTAATTGGAAGTTATGCTCATGACAGTTGTAGGTGTTTTCCTTCCAATCTTATCTGGATTCAGGGAGAGGGGTGGTTCTGTCTTTTTTTTGCCTTTTAGGTAACGTGATACCATGTAAAATGCTATTGCTATGCTCTGGAGAGCATTAGAGAGGTTTTTTCGATGCCTTAGTCCTATTTATGGGTAATTCTGAGAATACTACTGCCAATTTAGCAAGGGAAATGCCTTCCCCTTATTTAGACCTACTCCATGCGAAGCAGAGACCTGTCTAGATAAAGCTAATTAGAAAGCAGGAACCATGGGGATGTGTCTGAGCCGGTACCTGAGTCAAGCCCTGGCATTTTGGGGATTGTCAGGACTCCCCTGAGGCTGTACGGAAGAGGAGTTGGGTATCTTTGGTGCAAATCTAGTCAATAGATCAGGAGTTACAATAGTTACCTATTTGTTGAGAGACCGGAGATCTCCATAGCCAGAAAGGTTCAGATTTGTAACACTCACCATTTAATCTAGCAGACACAACTATTGCCTGAAGCGAAGGTGGCATTTAAGGATTTGGAGGAGCCGTTGTGATTAAATGGGACTTACCATTTCATAAAAAAAGAAAATAAAGTTCTGTACTCTCAAAGTGTGTTTTATCAGATCTCTAATCTGATCATCAATTTTAATTTCCTTGACTGTGAAAGTCTTGTGTAATTTGGAGGAACTTTGGAAGGTAAAGCAGGCTGAGCTATCCATTGGACCCTTATTTCTCAAAGAAAACTCTTGACGCAAAGGCAGAAAATTTTTCATGTTGCATGCCTTTCCTCACCTCTGTTTTGAAGTAGGATGCTATTTTTTTGATCTTTGAGTAGCATTTCAGGAAAATACCTGATTCTTGTGAGGTCTTTATTCTGGAGGTTGCACTGTAATTTTGGTATCTCTGAAGGTTTTTCCAGTATTATTCTGTGCTGGTAGCTTTAATGTAGTAATTTTTTAATGATTCCACATTTTCTTTTCTGCAGTACAGAAATTGTTTTAGTTATCATTTTGTTAATGCCCTTCCTTTCAACTCCAAATGTATATAATTCTTGATCATGAGTTCAAAACTTTGCTGTTGCACTTGGATTTTCAGCTTGTTTTCTTTCTCTACAAAAATAAGATAAAAAGTCAGTTTGGAATGAGTGAGTCATGCTATTCTGGTGTAAGAGGATATATTTCTATTTGTTAGAAATACTCTTATGCACATTTGCTGGATTTATTACCCAATAGTTACTTGGGTAACCAGTGTCTGTAATGAGCAGAACACATTGAGATTCCTAAGGAATGGTCCAAGAAGTTGATTCTTTTCCTCTTTCAAGTCTTGCAATAATTTAGTCTCTTGTCTGTGTCTTCTTCCTTCCAGTATCACTAAAGGATATGTATTAGACATGTCCATTATCTTATTCTAAAGGAGCCTTCATACTCCAGCAGGGCTTTGAATGTGGAGCAAATGAAATTTAAGGTCATCTTTAGGGAGTTTTCTGTTCTCTTACTCTTTATTTCAAAAGAAAAAGGCTTCTGAATTATGTGGAGTTTAAAAACATGTGAACTCCTAGTAGCTGAAACATAAAATAATAGCAATCTCCCTGTAGGTAGAAACTACTTGGTTTTTTATGTTTGAGGGTTTTACTGATTTACTGTAGAGGAGAGATTTTGTTGTTGAAGCAGTGTCTTACAGGGAAAAAACTGTTCAGTTCACGTGGTTTAAGTCGAGTCAGGATAAAGAAGTTTGTTGATTGATTTATTTATGATATGCAATTAACTGGCAATCATTGAGCTATACTTTTGGACTTAATATCAGCTATACAACAGATAACCACAATACCAGCCACTTAAAACCCGGTAACGTGCAACTACAAATTTCCAACCCCCTTCTGTAACTGATCCCAACATGTGCCACATGCACACACAGATTTGTATGCACATGCACACCCCCCTCTAGCAGGCTGTGGGGTGTGCAAGCTCCCCTCATCTGGGTGTGCAGGACACTCTGCCCACACACCCCCGCTGTGGGAGATGCAGGTGCCCCCAGCCCCATGTGATCCAGGGCCCCACCATGTCCTGCCACCCCCCAGGAGGTGACCCTGCAGCCCCGGGGTACGGCTTCCAGGGGTTCCCCTGTGGTGGCCATGGGACAGATGGAGGTGGCTGCTGGGGGCACCCATGGGGTGCCACGGGGCCACATCAGACAGGGTCACACCTGCCCTGATGGCTACTGCTTCTTCCACTCCAGGGTTCCCCCCCCCCGTTACAAGTGTTTATGCTTTTTTCATCCTTCTTTTCAGGCTGGTTCCTTCTCTTTCAAAAATACTGTGGTAATTGCCTGGTTACTGCTTAATCTGGCTGATGGACCCCCTTCCTCTTTCATGGGATCACTTGGGGCAAATATCCCCTGACAGTTTGGGGCACACTGTTGGCACTCACATCCTTTATCTTCACGGTATTGTCATCTAGGCCATTTGCCAAAGGTGGGCTGTACAAGCACCCGTACCTTGGTGTCATAATAAAAAAATGTAATTGGCGTGGAAGAATTTCAATGAAATGTCACATTTTTGTCTCCAGGTGCTGAAGAAGATGAGGAAAGTGCAGTGATAACAACATCCAGAACACTTCCAAAGTTACTGACAACGAGTGATGCATCTAGGGCCGAGACCACCACGCTGAAAATGCAGACCAAGGTGCCTGCACAAACAAAGGTATGTGGCTGGAGAGCAACACCATTTAAAATGGTTCTGCTCCACCCCATTGATGGCTTGGTGTTAACTTTGATTTATATGGATTAAAAAGCCCCCACAAACTTTACTTAATGCTACTGCAGCCTGTTAAATGAATACAGAGCTGCTCAGTTTCGTTCCTACTAGAAAGTCTGCGTAGGGACATCTGGATTTCACATGAAAGAAGAGAGAGATGCAAAAAAGAATATCTCATGATACACAAGACAGTTTCTCATGATACCTTTGAGTCTGAGCTGTACCTTTTTTACATCTCTCAAGAGTTACTCAAAAATTCTAGAGGAAACTTCCCTTCTCAAAGGAGAATGTTGTGTGGTTTGGCTGTAGTTTGAATGCTTGCCAGGCTCTATTTAGTATTTCCTTCTACCACCATGGGTAATATTGTCAATGTTACTCTCACAGTTGTTCTGAATATAACATACCTGATGCGTTAATTTCAGAATTATTTCATTCAGAGGCTGTTATTGTGCTAAATGCAGGGAATATTTAACAGCTGTTTGCTAAATACACTTTGGGGGGTTTTAAACTTGTGGATAGTGTTTTTCATTCCCACATCATGACGACAAATAGATCCAGTTACAATGTCTAGCACAGCTTTCTGCGGTCAAAAAGCTTCCCATGTGTTGTGCTTGTGGATATTGTGGAGTACACGTGTGGAGCCACAGCTTCGTGGCTGCCCATGATGGGCAGTGACTGTGCCGACTGGCGGTGCGCTCTGTCTGTAAGCCATGCTCTGTTTTCCTTTTTGTGCCACAGTCACCCGAAGAAATCGATAAAGAGGAAAGGCCCGAGACGGATGCCAAGAAAAAGAGTGATGAGCCAGGGGACGACACTGATGTGTTCACTGAGAAGCATTCAGAAAACCTCTTCCAGAGAACAGAAGTTCTGGCAGGTGAGGCATCATTTGCCAAGGTCCACCTTGCCAGAAATACCACAGAAAACAGAGGGGATCCATATCAAATAATGCAAACTCAACATTTGTTCTTTTCTTGGTAGATTTTTAAACACATTCATAGCGGGTGGCCAGTGGTTGATTTGATGAGAATGAGATGGGCATCTTCTGCAGTTATTTAATAGTGAAGTCTGTTGCTAATTGATTTGATACCCACAAGTTGAATACTCCCAGCTGAATATGTGGAGCTTACACAGCTCAGAAAGGGAGTTGCAATTTGGATTGATGCTTGCAGTGCAGAAATGTGTTTCTCACCCTCAATCCCAAGAGCACATCGCTGCCTGGTCTGTCTGGTGCGGATAGACACTGCCTGGAAGGAGCTCACAGCAGGGGTGGGTGGATGGAGAGGAATGGATGAGCGCTGTCCGTAGGATACAGAGGGTCTGTTTCCATGCACAACCCAGGGAGGCACAGGCTGGCCACCAGTGTTTTCACGTGGCTTTCCTACATGTGAGGGTTTTTTGGCATAAGAACAGTATTTACAGGTATACTTTTCCCCTGTGTCCTCAGAGGGGGTGTTGGAAACCATGAAGGTCACACAGTTTTGGACCACATCTTCCTCTGAGCACTAAAATGTGAAATAGCCTTAATATTCTCATCAGTGGAAGCATGGGGGTTCGCTCTTGAAATCTAGTTGGAGTTGATACTTTCTACACAGTTGCAAGTGCGTGATGAACGTAATGCCTCTGTTTCTAGAGCTCCATGAAATGTTGTCTCCTATTTGTCATCAATAGGAAATTCATTTCAGTCTAGAGTCAAAGTGAAAACTGATGGAGAAAAGGGAAAAGCCATTTCTTAGCTAGTGTAACAGAATAGGTCTTTTAAGGCTGAAAATGTTAACTGTTGAAAATGAGTTTGAAAGAAATGTTATTATTATAAATGCTTTCTTAATTGAGGTTTTGGAAACTTCTTAATAACTTTTTTAGAACTGTGGGTTGTTGGATCACTCGGTTTTAGGTGGAATGCCATTTTAAATGATTGCTTCATAAACACAAACAGGATTTCTGAGAGTATATTTCAGGATGCTAATAATCAAGACAGTTGCATAATGGAGGCCCTTTTCTGTAATTTGAAAGTAAAGGCAAACTCATTGTGTGAGATGAAAAAGAAATATGGTGCTAAACTTGTTTTTCAGGCATATTGTGAATCTCTGTTTCTTTGATTACAGCTGTTATTGCTGGCGGAGTTATCGGTTTTCTTTTTGCAATCTTCCTTATCCTGCTGCTGGTATATCGCATGAGAAAGAAGGATGAAGGCAGTTACGACCTTGGTGAACGTAAACCATCCTGTGCTGCCTATCAAAAGGCACCTACTAAGGAGTTTTATGCATAAAATTCCTATTTAGTGTCTCTATTTATGAGATCACTGAACTTTTTTAAATAAAGCTTTTGCATAGAATAATGAAGATCTTTTTTTTTTTTTCCATTAAAGAGCCATTATGGCACCTTTATGATAAAATCCCATTGTATTTAAAACTTTTCATGTATTCCTTTAAAAATGTAAAATTAAAACTTAACATTTGCAGTGTTCTGTGAATAACAGTGGCAAAGCATTATTTTATAAAACCATTGAAGTTCACTGAATCATTTTTAAAACTTTATGCATAAATATAAAATAATGGAAATGATTGTTTTATCCTATGGTTCAATGAAAGTTGTTTAATTTTTGTCAGCATGTCTCAGATTGATCTTACAAGTTAGTTTTTATTTCATTAATTTATCTGTTTCCAAAAAATGCCTTTTTGTAGTTGTCATGGTGCAATTTGTCTTCAGATAATTCAGATAACAGTAACTTTTAGTGTAAATGTAATTTTTCAGCTATGTAAACTTTAACCTCCACTTTGTATAAATTTAAGTGTCAGAATATCAATTTTACACTTTGCATTGTTTCTCAGCGTACCTGTAGCTTCAGTGAGATTTGTAACAGCAAATTAATGTGTAAAATTGGATTATTACTACAAACTGTATAGTCATATTCTTGCTAAACAAATCTCCTGTAAGGCAGATTTGGAGTAAGCTACTGACAAACCTAAGCAAACCCAAAGACTCTAACAGTATTTTGAGAAGTTGCTGCAGATTTCTATGGCCACTGTATTTGTTAATTATTTGCAATTTGAAGGTACAAGTAGGGGTTTAAATTTTTGTTCTTTAAAAATTCATTTAAGTTGTAAACGTCTTTTAAAGCCTTTGAAGTGCCTATGATTATATGTAACTTGTCGCAGACTGGTGTTAATGAGTATATAACAGTAAAAGAAAATGTTGGTATTTTATAAGCACAGACAATTCTAATGGTAACTTTTGTAGTCTTACATGGATAGACATAATTGTAATTTGGGAACATAAACACTACTGAATAAATCATGTGGCCTAATACTGAGAATTCTATTGTGATATACTTTTGTACGCTTTTCATTTTATGTCTGCTTGCTTATGTTTTAATGTCACAGAGTACATCTAAGTAGATCTTAAAAATCCAGACCAAAAAAAAAAAAAAGGCTGTTGACCAGGCTGATCCTCAGACTAGATTATTGCTGAGAAAAGTGGGAATGTTTAAGTCTTGCATCGGGTGTGTGAGTTATGAGTCATTCGACCTTTGCATGATATTTAATGGCAGTATTGACACAGACCTGTTCTTCCTGCAAATGTTGTTTTCAGTACTGTAAAATTCAAAGAAGTACCCAGTTTCCTTTATTGTGTATATCGGTTTTTGATTTGTTGTTCCGGTTTGTTTTTTCCCTGGCCTTTTGGAGAATTTTGGTTTATTCTGCTCGGACTCCAGCAGAAGAGTTGAGACAAGTGGAATATCTTCATAAAAGAAGAAAGAAATATTCCAAGTAGAAGAGCAAAGGTTCTGTTGCTTAGACCACAGATAGGTGTTGGATAGAGGGGTACGTGGAGAAGACGATAGTCTGCCTCCTTATATTATGCTTTGTAACAGACAAATGGCTTCGTCTTCTGCTCTGTTAACCTCCTCTTTTTTTATTTTTGAGAATTCCAAAATATAGGTGTTCAGGATGTCAAGCTGAACTGCTCCTCAGAAATGGCAATGTATTGTAAATAAGATCTGGTAGCTCTTCAGATAAGAGTTGCGTAACTTGTATTTGTTGCTGTCCCAAGTTCAGTGGTCATTTAGGAACAAACGAATGCTATCCTGTGCTAAAATATTTAATATATTGCTTTTTAAATTACTTATACTTACTGGCAAGTTTTTCAAAGCCATACAAGTTCAACAAGTAAAAACAGGGTAAGAATTTAACAGGTATATCTTATTGTGCAATATTTAGTGAAATTCAATTAGTAAAATAACTGCTTGAATTAACTGTGCCAAGAAAAGAAATTTCTGGCAAATGCTGTGCCACTGCTGTAAAATAAAGCATTTGTTAAAGTGCCAAAATAAAGTCTACCATGCCTAAACTAATACTTTATTTGTATAGTCTGACATCCAGTTTTTTGAAGCCCACTTTGCTTAAGGTAGTAGATCTGAATTTTCTTCAGGGGTGCAATGAATGTCGCTGTAAGTATAGCTATAAATGTTAAACACCAGGTAAATTGTCTCCTCCTCCTCCTTCATAAGCAAATTGATATTAACAAGCTGTTTTCTTTTTATTTGTAAATGTTAGACTCTGCCTGTATACCTCATGCACAGGACACCTTATGCAACGTAGACTCCTGTTGTAATGGTGCAGGCTACCAAATACTGTGCTGGTCGGGTTCCTCCTGCATCTGTTTACAAGCAGAAGCAATGGTAAAGTTTCAGCTTTACTTCACCACTCGCTTTTTTTTTCCCTTGCACATCTATTAATCCACTCTGTAATATGCAGGAGAGGTTTGATGCTTCAGCTATGTACACGGACTTAAAGTATCGCAGTCCTCCCGCCATCCCTAACAAAAACTTGAAACTTACTTAGCATGCGGTAGGCATGATAGTAGCGTTTATCATCTCGCGATCTCTTTGCCTTTCTCTTTTCAGTGCCAAACCATGCTATTAGGTAAAGACTCTAACAGAGCCATCATCTCAATCATAAACATGGGTTCAGTTTTCATCGGTCTGAAAGCCAGGCTGATGCGGACACCTGGCTTCCAGCAGCGCTGCTCAGAAGAAATGGGCAGCTGAATGCGTGTCTCTGACACTGAGGCTTCCTAGCACGACTTGGTCTTTGGTTTTGCTTCCCTTTTGTTCTCCCCTTCCTGGATGTGTTTCTAGCAATACTCTGGCTGCTCGTGGGTGTTGCTGGGCAGCTGGGAGTCCCAGTGCCAGGCTGTGGATGCTGTGCCACATGCCCACAGCTAGCAGCAGCATCTATACCTCTGGGGTGGCTTTTCCTGGAGACCCTTGGGTCTTCTTTGCTGGAACTGCTGCAGCAGCTCTGAAATTCCTCAGCAACCTGATCCCGTGCCTCCTTGTGATTGATAGGCTCTAGTGTTTATCAAAATGCCATTTTGCTTTGATTTACTCTGGGTTATAAATGGTTACTTCCTCTTAGATTCTTTGCAAATAAAGCCAAGTAACATAAAGCTTATACTAAAAGAAGTCCCTTGCTTTGCTTTGTTAGTGGAAAAATAACTTCAGACGTTGAGTTCCTTGTTCCTCTGCTTGCCAGCATTAGAAGCGAATTGTAGCCCATGTTTACAGGCTGTGTTGCTAGCTTTTGCTTCACTTTGAGTATTGCACTTCATTGAAATAGGATAAATTAAAACCAGAACTGTCCTCTTGTATCTCCTAACAAGAGAATAGAGTATTTGTAACTTTGGCGAGTTGTTGCTCTTTTTTTTCCCTTGGAGCTGGGTATTGAAATGATGGGGGAGTGCAACCTTAAATGACAGATACTATTTTTAAGCAACATACGGAATACAGTAAACTTTTGTAAGGAAAGATGTATCCAGATAAACATTAAACAAAAACTATTGGTGTGAGGGAAATGATGATAGCATGCGTAGTATTACATCCTTTATTCAAGTAAGCAAACGAGGAGAAGGGGAAAAGGAATCTGAGGGGAAAAAGATTTCTCAGGAAACTATTCTTACAGACGGAAATAATATAGCAAGTTTTTTTTAAACTTGCAGGCAGTTATATTTGTTTCTTAGCACTTGCTTAATCAGACTGGCAGCATTTCCTTTAAGGAATTTGCAATATTATTGTCCATTTTTAATGACCTTTAATATTAGTTTTGTTACATTTACGCTCTTGCCTGTATATGGGAGAGCTCTGAACCTTGGTGTGAAAACTCTGTGCTGTGAATAGAGCATTGCCTTTCCAAAACCGTCTTCAGGTTGAGGAAGCTGGACAGTTTGCCTGAGAAAAAGACAGAGCAAGTATCCCCCTCCCTGGCACATCTTCTGGTCCTGGGATGGTTCATGGCTGGAGCAGAAGAGCGGTTTTGCTAAGGAACTGGAGCGGGAGAGGGGGATGCTGACATGTGCTTTTCATTTCCTCCTGATGCTTGGGCTGACCAGGCGCTGGGTTCAGCTGCGTGGGTGGGAGTGGGGGAGCTGTAACCTAACCCTGCCAGTGGAAAAGATGCTTTGCTGAGATTTCTTCCCCTGTGAAGTAAAGTAAGTTGTATATTTTTTGCTTTGAAAACAAACAGATGATAAAACTTAAGCTCAGTAGAGCTAGAAATGGAAACGTGGGCTCCTGCCCTGACCGCTCTGAACCAATTTCACATGTGCATCGGACGTGCTGAGTAGCTGCTTGCGTGGGTGGAAATCTGAAAAACCCTCTGTGTGTTTGCAGTATCTGAGCTTGGTTTCTAACGGGAATGGGGGGGAGGAGACAAGGCCCATGCAGAACTACAGACATTAATTTGGGGTGAGTAGAAAGAAGGCAGGAAGTGAAACTGTCGTGACAGCCCATGTTTGCCACTGGAGTTACCAGGCACTTTGTTTTCGTGAGTTGTTCCCGTCACACTGAATTTGCTCTTAACAGAGAGAATCTGTAGGCAGAAGAGTGGGCAGATGTTGGCGTCATACCCGGAGAGACAGTCTCAGTTGCACACAGCTTCCCGGCACAGCAGAGATCTGCGCTACCTGTTGCACGTGGTGCCAGTCGCAGCTTCTGCTGGCTGCTCGTTCCCCGGATTTGCAGAGGAACTGCTACAGCAAAACAGGTGGAGGACCAACAAGGCTGACCTCGCGCACCTTCTGCTACCCGTGAGAGGTGCTAGGAGGGTGGCAGGAGGTGACAATTAGGGTGCTGCATTGCACTTGGAAGGGTCTGGGTTGTCTTTTGGCCATGGGAGGTGGGAAGAAACGGATGAGACGTGCAACCGCGGCTTTGCAGTTGAGCTGTTCTGTTGTGTATTGAAGCAACTTACCATTTCTTCTCCATGCTTGGGAGATGTCAAGCTTTCACTAGCCTTTACTCCTTCAATATCAAATGTGTTTCTGGTGTAGCCTGAAGAGCTCTTGAGATTTTTAATTCATGTTGCAGCTTAAAAACTGTGCTGTAGTTGGGCTGGGGTCGAGGGCTGCTCTCTGTCAGGGCTGAAGGTCAGGTCCAAAGAATTCCTCCAGCCTGGCACTTCAGCCCTGGCCCGAAGTGAGAGGAAGTAGGAATGCTTGTGAAAAACATCCATAAAAATATTGCAAAACCTGTAATAGTTTGTTGAAAATAAACAAAGCCCAAGTTCTCTGTTGGGGGTGACTTTAATTCATTTAGATTTCTTCTGGGGCATTATGCAATGGTTTTTCCCATGTTTCTTTTGTTGATTTGTTGAATGCAGAGGAAGCTTCTGATTTTTTTCTATTTTTAGTCCTAAAATGAACCAAGCGCTGACGTATAAGGAACAAAAATTCCACCAGACAAGTTACATGAATCTTATCTAGTGGTGGGAAACTAAGCTCAATGGAAGAAAAAGTTCTGTGTCCTCGTTACCCACCCACCTTGTATGGCCATATGTAGTCCTAGAGTCCAAACAAAGTTTGGTGCCCATTTTCCTGAGTTCCTGTGGTGGAACAGGAGCTCTCTCTAAACACTACGGCTCCCCAGAGGATACCAAAGGCTTACTTTTTGATGTCTTTGTGTCGTAACCCATAATACTAACGCTCATCTCCCTCCTACTCCCCTTTCTAAATATAGCAGCAGGGGACAAGTCAACAACCATCACACTAAACAGTACTGAAAGAATGTAAAACAGTCCAAAGTTCAGTTTTCACCATTCATCCCTGTAATTTTCGTTACCGCAGAGCTAACAGAAGAGTCTCTTGTGAAAGGACGAGAAGCGGAGCGTGCGCTTCCTTCTGGACCAGCCCACAGGGCCAGCTGAGTTAATGCTGACTTGGGGAAAAGCCTTTTCTTGGGAAGGAACAGCTTCTGGGGCTGAGTCTCAGAAGGCTGAGGGCACAGCTTAACTTCTGCTCAGACCAAAACACTTGAATGAAGGACCCTGCCTTGACCTGGGTAGCGGCTGTGCCACCTTCATGCTGGGGACGCAAGGCTTCGGGAACAGTTCTAGTAAATCTTCGTTATCTAAGCTGCATCCCCCAGGAAAACCTGCCCTGAGAATCACAGTCAGCTTAAATTATTGACTACAATCAAAGCAGCAGCAAAAAACCTTTCTTTAAATCATCGACTTTCACCTTGTTTTGCATGTGCTCAGATATTTTCCTAAAGAAAATTGGTTTTCATTGGCTGGTAAACAAGATGGCTTGTTAACTTGGAATCTTTACAGCAAATTTTGTCCTTTTTCCTCGCAGGAGTGCATGCTATTTATGTATTTGTGCTGTTACAAAGCTTAACTTAGTTTTTATATTCTAGTTTTTCCATTCTGTTGTGTTAAAAATGGTAAACAAATATTTATTTACCAGCTGATTCGGTTTATAGCTTTTATTTGTTTCAACTTGCTTTTCAGTGGAAATTGAGATTTCATTAAGGATGCATGAAATTAGCATTTCTTACAAAGTAAAATATATTAAGCACATCAGAACAAAGATTAGCAAAACCATTTTGACTTTGAAGCATATGTAATTATTGGAAGTAACTTATTTATTAGGCAAAATCATTTTTGCTAGTTATTGAATTGAGTTGAATATTGAATTATTCAATCACAATGTCTGTTAAGACTTTAAACCCAGTAGGTCTCCATCTTTCTTGTTTTTTGCCATAGGTTGGAAGAGTATAAGCTTTCCTGCTTTTTCAGCTTCTAAGTGGTTTTATAAAAAAAGGCCTGAAAATAAAAAAAAAGAGAGAATTTTATACCTACAGAAGAGCTGTCAAAGTGTCTAAAGTTTTCTTTTATCATCTCAAAAACTGGTTACAGGTGCTCAGCCATGTGGCTTCTCCCAATTCATGGTTTGATTTTTGTAACAGCTCTGGCAGTAGAAATCATCAATTTTTGTCTGCCAGTCTGTACTTTTTATAACATGCATTCAACCACTAAAAGCTAAGTGGAATTTTACTTCAGCCTTTCCTGATGGGACTTTTAATGCAAATTCTGAAACTCCATAGAATTGTTCAGCTCTGTCTCTTCTAGATTCTAAGAAATACTGTACCTGTCCTTAAATAAAGCCATATATTATTTTACACAAGCTCTTAGTATATCAGCTTTTCACTTTTCAGCATGTGTATCAAAGCTTTCAAACTGTGATCAGACAGACTTTGCAAATCTGGGTAAGAATCATGCCATCTTCTAAATAGACCGTAGAGGATCAAAAGAGGACTCCAAAACTTCAGTTAGTTTTGATAGTAACACCTTGACTGTCTTTTTGAAGTTTAAATGATTAATGCTGTATTATCTCTGCTTGACCTGAGCAGCCTGTTCAGTCTTGTAGTTAAACCTAGAATGAGATGTTGGTGAAGCTGGGTCTCAAAGCACGCATCCACGCACGGAGTGGGGACTTGGGTCTGGTTGCATTCAAAACCCATCACAAAATAGAACACCTCTCACTTGTGGGCCTGTTCCGATGGTAACAAGCCATTGTGGCACCAAGTGTCTGTCCATCTGTCTAGTATCTGCCTCTCCAAGAACGCTCCTCTTCCCAGTACAATGACTGGCTGAAGCATCACTACCCAGAGAAGTCACGCTCCTGCTCAGGCTCCCATCTGCCTCTGTTCGATGGATCTTTTATTGGCTCATCCCATCTGAAGGCAGTCTGTACCGTGGTCAACACACGTCAGCCCAGCCTGAGCTGTGCCCAGGGGGGAACTGTGTTTTCATGGAGGGTGGGGGGGTTGCACTGGATGTCCTTTGAACTTGGAACTCACCATTACAGATGTGCTACGAAAAAAGGGCTGCTTTGGTACACGGCAGGGTAGAGGATTCCCTTTACTCTAAGCCCATATATCCAGAAATAAAAGATGTATTTAATCTGCATTTTTAAAAGTATCCATGGATTTAAACTTGTTTGGGATAAATATATGGTGTATACGTTGAACCTGGATTTTATCTTCACAAAAATACTGAGATGAATAAAGATACCTAGCTGTAGTGGAGAGAGTTGCTGAGCGAAACCATTTATAATTCTAATTCCTTCTTCATAAGGAAAGTTATTTAGAGCAGTATTTAATGTATTTTTAATGCAAATATATGATAATTGCTGTTAGGCATCCAAATGCCTTTGCTTCGTAAACACAGGAGTGGAGGAAGACTTGTGTATGTTGCTGGACCGATTGCTACCTGAAGACTGGAGATCACTAAGAATGCACAGAGAGGGCTCCTCGTATCTCTGGTTTTACGTTGGATGCCCGTGCTCTGCTGTCTACCCATGGCAGCACAAGTCACACAGTTTATAAGGAGATTCAAGTGGGAACTTTCCACCAATGCTTAAAAAACCCCTTTCTGTGGCATGGCAAAGCCATTGCCCCGGTAAGGAAACTTGCAGTAATCTGCAGGAGAAATTACACTGCCAGGCTATGTCTTACTAGCAAGTTCTGCTGCCAGAATTTTTGTGGGCTTATGAGTTGCTGAGATTTTTATGTCCCTGGAGCATGTGTGTTCATTACTGCTTTTTTGAAGTGCTGCATGCCCTCGCTGCAAGAGGCTGTAACAGCAGAAGGGCTGCTGCACACCGAGTAAGGACCCAGGACTTGCAGCTGCCAACATTGCTGTCTTCTTGGAGCATGTATACAGCGGCATTTTGCTAGTAGCTACGTGTGGCTTGTGCTGTTCAGAGAGGAGATTTCACCTCGGCAGGAGAGGCTGAATTTTGTTGGCTTACATCATCAGTATGAGAACACGTAGAAACTTGGGGCAACTAAAGCCGACTCCTGACAGTAAATCTGTATAGCACTGGTCAGGTCCCAAGCAAGCACGCCCTACCAACCCACCGCTGGCAGATGTTCTGCTCGTGGCTGATGCTGCTCTTGATACCTGAAAAAAAGGAGTCTGGGACACAGCAGCAGCAAAGCTAGCAGAACTGTGTAGGAGAATATATGCCATGAGGTGCTCGCTCTTCTTCTTCCAAAATGTCCCTACCTTTTTCCCCTTTCTATGCACTGTTTGGATATATTTATTTGCTGTGAGGCCGCATAAATGGAAAGACATGCAAGTCAGGGTCAGGCTTGAACACTTCTTTCTAGGAAGAACTGAAAAGCAGTGCTTCTTGGAAACTTAGGAATATTTCTTTTCAGGTTCTTTAACTGAAAAAAGAAGAGGCAATAAAAGCTGAAGTTTGCATTAATTAGCAGGCCATAGTTACCTGCCTACGGTGCAAAGCAACAAAGAAGAACTTTAAATGAAGAAAACAGCTTCTAGTGGTACTGAAATACAATGTAGAGCTAGAGGAGAGAGAGTCAAAAAATAGAAAATGCTTTGGTAAAGTAAATAAATGTCATAAAATGAAAATTGAGAGCATGCTTCTAAACAAGGGTAGCTGGTATATTGGTAATTCCTTCAGGCTGATACAGTGTGCTCCCACTTCAAACACCTTTTGTGTTTGGACCTGTGCTGGCAGCTTTTCAAAGGAATCTTGTAGTTTTTTCCCTCCCCCTCCTCACTTTGCATAAGAATTAGTATGTGAATATGCCTGTGATTTCTTCTTATTACTTTAATACAGTCACATTTTAGAGACTTCAATAAAATTCGAAGGTCCACCAAAGCAGCCCTTGCTCCAAAAACCACGCAGCCTAAACACTCTGGAAAAACAAAGCAGGGCGAAATAGCGTCATCCACCATCCCCACCCCGTGTAGGGAGAAGCACGGTACCAAGCGACTGTCCTATCAGAAGAGATTCAGGATCCATTCAGGCAGAATCCTGACCCTAGCAGCACACTCCGCCAGCTGCTTCATAGGCTGTGTAACAGGAGGTGGAAAACATCCAGCAGTAGGAAGTGTCATCTGTCCTCACAGCAGATTTCATTCCCCCTTCTAGGAGTTAGATAGCAGCTCATTCCCTGAAGCACCAAGTTACAATCAGATAATTCTGATTACTTTTGACATTCATATATATCCAATCCCTTTCTTCAATATTAAGTTCTTGACTCTGACACTGTTCCTACCAGTGCAATCACAGCAATCTTGTAAAGATACATCCATGTGGGGACCTTCAAGCACCTAAATAGTCTTAATGAGTTCAGACGTATGCAAGATGGATCACATGGGTGATTTTTGGATGGTGGGGCAAGGATTTTGCCCAGCATAGTAACTTACAAAGTCTGGGAAACTGAGCACAGGTCTCCTCAGCTCCAGCCTCTCCCAGATTTACAATTACAATCCCAAGGAGGGAAGAACAGCAGTCGAAAGTCCTGAAGTTGCAAACTAAAGGAAAACAAAACTATGCATTTAATGAATAATGCAAAATATGAGAAAATAATGTAAGAGATGGGTGTGATGGAAATACCTTTCCCAAGGCTAAGTGAATATTGATGTGTTTCAAACCCATAACAGATTTGTGCATGTTGCTGGCTGAAGAGGCTTGGCGGGTGGAGCTCTAGGTTTTGTTGTTACGTTTTTTTACTTGCTCTTACTTACTGCTTCTCAGGCAAGGACCACAGAAGACATTAGCAGTGTGCTCTTATCCATCTGACCTGCAATTAATGACAGCCCTGCCAAGATTTCTCCATCCTTCTGACTACTTGATGATGTGGAAAAAAGATGGCTTCTTATCACTCATCCTCCTGACTATTTGGCTGTGGAAGGATTAACAAAGGAAGCTAATTCAGGACAAATTAATGGGAAACCAGTTTTGGGAATGTGATTTAACTGCAAAAGGAGCAAACGAAGAGAGGACGAAACACTCTCGGGAATCAACCAAAATCCTAAATTCAAATGCCGCAAGTACAGTTTTACAAGAGCGTGTTTGCGCAGACCTGACCTATGTTCTATCTCTCGTTGGATGCAAAAAGGAAAGCCATATATTGGTGGTTAAGTTCAAGGTGTTGTGGGTGCAACAGCCAGCCTTGGAGGATGGAGTATTTTCTTGCATGACTTATAGCAACATGTTTTTAAGTATTTAATCACTGTGTATAATCTCCTTCCAGAGATACAGTCCCAGATGAAGCTTATAGGGCACAATATGTAAAGAATCTACAGAATGCACAGGGAAGAGACAGGTCTCTAACAGCCATTTACTTGTGTAACGCTTTTATTTAAACAGTTATTTCGTTGCCCTCAGTGGAACAGGACTCTCAAGGACTGCAGCAGTTTGAGAGAAAGGTATTGTTGCATCCCACCAGCATGGTCGGTGATCTGCAGAGCAGAGGGGACAGCCGCAGCTGCAAAAACGTACGGTCCAAGTTGTGCACTGGAGAATACAAGTGAAAAAATACAAATTAGTCACCTCAGATAAACGGGTGGAGGAGTTGGGGTTGGCAGGGACAGCCATTACCTTACAGCATGTTTCAAATCCATCCTCAAGGCACACACCCATGAAGCTCATTAGCATTGCAGTCTTTTCACTTGGGCAGAAAGTTCATGAATATTGGAATACTGTGTTGTATATTAGAGAGAAATTCTTCACTGTCTTCCTGCTACAGCAGCTTTTTGGAAATGCACCAAGGGCTTTGATCCTAAAAACACTTACCTGTAAGAACCTGGGTAGTCCCGTTGACTTAAATAGAACCAATCGAGAGCTTCCATTCAAGTGTTCGCAGATTAAGACCTATGTTTGTATTTTCAGATCTTATCTACAGAAGAAATTGCACTAATTTACCTAAGTGTTTTTATAAACACACCTTTATTTAAATGAGGGCAATGTTACTTGTGCAGGAGGCTGCCATGCGAGCAGCGGTGGCCCTGCCTCAGCTCCCAGCGGTGCGAAGGCCGTAATGGCTCTCAGCAGGCTGGAAACCAACCGACACGACGTGACATGACACGACACAACACGACACGTATTGCCATGCTCTGAGGCACCCAGGGAAGAGGCCACCACTGCGCAGGCAGCAGGAAATGCTTCATCCATTTCATCCTCATGCTTCATCCGTTTGCTGGACGTCCTCGCACCACTAACACACCCTCCCTACAAACCCGCAGCCCCCTCGCACCGAGGGGATTTCTCCCCGGAGGCGATGGTGTGTGGATGGGAATTTTTCGGCCTCCGCCCAGAGAGGTCGGGGTCGGGCGGGGGCGCCGGGGTCGGGCGGGGGCGCCCGGGCCGGGCCCGTCTCGCCTCGGAGAGGCCTAT